>CAAE01010128.1:89940-102854 GCA_000180735.1 Tetraodon nigroviridis | reverse complement strand
GCCGTTGTCTGGCGCCGGATGTTTCCCGGTAGGGAATCAAGATGAAATCCGAAGGGCTGGAGAAGCGGAGGGAAGAGGAGGATGGAACGGGAACAATGACTGATGGACAGTGGAGGAGAGCGGAAGACGACGGGAGAAGAAAGCGGAGTGGGCGGGCCCTGGCGCCGCTTTAAAGCCGCGCCAGGCGGCGAGGGGAGATACTCAACTTGCGAGCGAAAGCCGGGGGTGTGAGAGGAGATGGGAAGTGGATTTAGGATCAGCCCACGACCACGGATGGAGCCGCTCTCGCCACCGTCCTCTGATTGGGCCCGTCGGCGGCGCTAATCCGGCCTCCTCGCCGCTCGGACGGACGGCGTGGGAGGACGAGAAAGAAGCCTAGAAGTTGAAAGCAGACCAGCCGTCTGGCAACGGCGCCTTCTGAGAGGAGCAAAGATGCGGCCGTTTTCTGTCGCATTCAAAGACGCAACAATAATAACCTCTCGACCCGGTTAGCAGTTAGCATTAGCGCACAAAAAGCCGTTACCGGCCATCAAATTGGTGCATTCCACTGATGGCCGTGAGCGCTATCGCACCGCTGTCAGGTTAGCGCCCCTGAACGCCTCACCAAGGCCCCCCTCTGCTGTGTTTAGCATCTTAGCTAGGCGTGGGCGTGGGCTCCTCTGCCTCTAATTGCTAAAGGGGCTAGCGGGGCGGCGGGGACAGAGTGGACTCTGGAGATTGCCGTTCCACCGCCGCCTCCCAAACAGGCTTTTCTGGCCATGCGGCCGCTTTCCCGCATCCCCGAATTCAGCCATTAGCCACCGTCTCACCCCACACCTCATCTGGGGGGAGGAGGGGGGATTTGTCGAGCGCTAGCTTAGACGCTTTAGCATCGGCTATAAAAAAGTAGCGAGGACTGCGAACTTTGCCTGCTGCTAACACCCTTTAGCTTCCGCTGGCGTCTCTTCCCTCCTTGGCGCCGGCTCCCCTCCCTCGCTCCCCCCTTCCGGCTGGCTTCCTTTACTCCTCTGCTAATCTCCGCCGAGCTCCGGGAGCAGATAAGGCTTATTTTGCGTTTGAAGTTCCCCCTCTGTCCTACTGGCAGCGGAACATCTCGCGCTAGGCCGAGGTAGATGAGAACAGCCGATACGCGGCGGGGAGCCGTTTGTGTATGAAGGATTTGATCTCAAACACGGGAAAACACTCCCGCTGCCGCCTTACACGCTCCACTTTTGGCCCGTGAGGCGGCGGGAGGAAGTAACTGGTCGTCACGGCGACGGCTTTGAGATAATACTTCGGCCGAGACTCACCTGCATGCTACGCTAACTAGCGAGGAGATCAGTCTCCAGCCGAGCTGATTAGGAGGCAGAAAGGCTCTTTCTCATGCGTTTTTGGCGCTAATGCAGTCGTCGCCCGTTATTCCTACTCCTGAGCGACGGCGGCGCTGCGGAGAATCCGATCCAGCCAGGAGAACCTTCCGTTTCATCTTCTGGCCTCTCCCACAGGTGCAAACGCCCAGAGACGACCCTCCCGGGCCGGAAACAGTGTTTAACCTGAGCAAAACACCCGTTAGCCAGCGGCTAGCGCTACCCTCCCCGCAGCGGTTGCAGTGGAACCCGGAATCGACCTGATGCGCGTTAAAGATGTGCAGGGAAGAGGAGCCGCAGCCGCTGCTCTGGATGGTGTGATTAGCGCAGCGTTTTAGCGATTTGGGAAGATGTTCTGGTGATAAACGAGCGATTATGTGCGCGATCCACTCCCTCGGCTCCCGGAACGCCCTGCATCCCTGTGTCTGATTCCCAGATCGGAAGCAACCGTTCAGACCAGGATCTGGAGAGTCTCCACCTCAGAGAGGTCGACGCGGACAATCATTTAAAAAACCACTGATCTCCCAACCGTCAGCCCGGGAAGAGCCCCGGAACAGCCCGGGAAGAGCCAGGTAGGAGCCTAGGAGATGAGCTAGGGAATAGCCTGGGAATTTTCCAGGACTCACCTGGCAGAGTAGCCAGGAACAGCTTGGTAACAGCCAGGGAACAGTCTGAGGCACCCTGGGAAGAGCCAGGAACAGCCAGGGAACAGCCCACCACACTCCTGACCGGCGTTAACGCCCCTCCGTCCTCCTGCTGTCGTTTTTCTCGCCGCAAGGCAAGAAAGGGATTAGAAAGGTGAAGGTAAAGGCAACGCTGAAGCGCCAGGAAAGAAGAAAATGGAAAAGTTGCAGAGGTAGGAGCAGCTGGGGGCGGGGCCTCCGCCATGGCCGCCATCCTCGACCAGCCGCCGCCGTTAGCCGCTAACGTGCACCTTCCGTCTAATTTGGCCATTATTCAGGCCTGTCAGGCTGCAATTATTTAGCGCTTATCTCCCTCACACACCAAACGATGCGTTGGTCACGCTCTCGCCACACACAAACACGGCACGGGCGCGCTCGCTCGTGCACACGTGCACGGCGGCGCCTCACAAATTCCACCGATGCCTCCCTGCGATAGAGCCCCTCCCCCCTCCATCATTACCGCATTGATTACCTTGCTTGGCTTTTTATCGGCACATATTCAATCTCATCAACACACACACACACACACACACACACACACACACACACGCAGGCTGTGTATTGTTTACGCGTAGATGGAGATTGCATTGTTGTTCATCCCCTGAGTTTGTTTATTCCGCCGGCTGACGTGTGTTTAGTAATGTCATCTCTCCCCCCCCGGACTTGGAGCCAAGCAGTGGAAAGAAGAAGAAGAAGAAGAAGAAGAAGAAAGCAAGAAAGAAAGAAAGAAAGAAAGAAAGAAAGAAAGAAAGAAAGACAATCTCTCCATTCAGATTGGCTGAGAATAGACGCGTGATATTGGGTTTCTATGATCTTTTGTCAGCCGTAATTTGACGTGCGCAAAAGTGTTTAGCGGAACAAATACGGAAGCGTTGTCAAATTATATCATAAATTAGTGATCAGGAGGACGTGTGTGTGTGTGTGTGTGGGGGCCGGGGGGGCCTCGCAGATAACTACGCATTTGCTGCTGTGGTTGGACTACATTCACAACAACAAACAGGGCCACAAAGTGCTTCTTTTTTCCTAAAAACATCCCAATTTGGTGAGTGTTACTGGGAGAAGAAACGCCGCCTGTAATTCCCAATAAAACTGGGAGTAATGATGTTTTCAGGCCATAAATTCAGCGGATGATGGCGCTATTAGAGCACGGCCGCCGCTCCTTATCGGCTGGGAAATGCTGCATTTTCTGGAGGATGAGGAAATGAGGCGGCGGCTAACGCTAGCCATCAGATAGCGCCGCTCCTTAATTCTCTCATCCCCTGTTAAATAATATCATTATCATCGGCTAATGACGGCGGTGCAGCGGCGCTGGTGGAATAAGCCGATTAGGACGGAGACAAACAGCGCGGGGCCAGGAAGCCCGGCGAGGCCATTTACCACTTCACACAGGACAAATGAGTGTGGCGCTGCCATCTTTCCTCCCCCCCGCCCCCTCCCGAGCTCACTTCCATCCTCCGGCTCGCTTCCATCCTTCCTCAAACAGCAGGTCATCCTGAAGCATTTGATTCCCTCTCCTCCGCGCGCGGCCTCCTTCCCTCGCTCCGTCCCGCCGCCCCGGCTCCTTTGTGCCGGGGTAATCGTAGATGCAAAGGGAAGGGGGCCGCGGGGCTCTTATCGGCCCCCAACATCTGTTGGCGTGTCAGGTGATGAGATGGAGCGCTCGCGGCCCGCCGGCGGCCTGGACGGCTCCTTTAATGCGGAGAGGGGAGTGTGCAAACAAACAGCGGCTGATAGGGTCTATGCTTGTCACAATCGCTCAGGACCCTGATCTATCTCCCCCGACGCCCCCCGACGCCCCCCCTCGCTCTCCCGGTCTTTGCCTCCCGCGTTCTCCATCACCTCCTCTCCAAACCACACGTGCATGCGCCCGTTTGCTGTTCGATTGGGAGAGTTTAGCTAAAAGAAGCTAGCAGCGCGAGCTGGGGGGGGCGGGGCTTGGGTCCTAAGGGCTGTTTTGCAGCAGCCCGCCACCAGAGGGAGACGGTGCAACCTTTGGTCGCCACCGTTTTTTCCAGGCAGTATTACGGTAGTAATAACGACGGTAATAACACCAGCTGGTGCGGGAGCCTCTGCGGGTGAGCGCCGCTGCCCCTAGTGGCGGTGTTTGGAGAAGGCGTGCACGGAGCCGATCCGGCGCTCCAGTGGCTCAGGAGGAGCGCGCCAAGAAAAGCTGCGGCCTTATCATCATCAGCATCATCATCATCATCATCAGCATCATCATCATCATCATCCTCCTCCTCCTATCTGTCATCCTCTCCCTGCTTATTATCAGTCATGGTGACGAAGAAGCTCGTTATCGTCATCATCGAGGCCCTGCGCTTCCTGTCGGTCTGTCCTGCAGCTGCAGGTCGGACGGACGGCTGGCTGGCTGCTGCAGCAGGCGGCCAGCAGCCAGCCAGATCAGGTGTGGTGAGATCCGTTTATTGATCCCAGAGGGGGAAAGAAGGGCCTGCTCTTTCTGACATTTTCCGGTAAAAGCTGGTTTTGACGCCTGCGCTCCTCCTCGACTCTGCTGCTCTCAGCTTGAACACTTACTGGAAATAAATTCCTGCCTTTCTATGAAAAAAATCTGCTTGCGGAACATTTAAAACCCTCTAAACGTCAGATTTATTCCGGTAATCTCCCTGAACTGGTGAGAGGTGCTTTAGCTTAGCATCAATCCCGGCCGGCTAGCGGCAGCCCCTTCGTCACCTCCGTCAGCAGCGGTAAAAGTGGACCTGAGGCAGCCGGATCGATGGCGGGTGATTTCTGGGCCGGGGGCCCGCCCGGCCCCGCCCCGGCCCCCCCGGCCCAGCTAGGATGTCCTCTAATGGAGGAGAGCAGATCTAATCAGCGCCTGGACGTTAGCGTTGAAGTATCAGTCCAGGAGGGCATCTGACCACCAGGAGCCGGCCTGAAAGCTGATCCACGGTCCCGATCCGGGTCCAGTGGCCTCCTCAATAATGGATGAGGGGCTCCCGGCGGAGGCTGCTGGGTCAAAGGTCAGAGAGGAGGCTGGAGGCGGCTCCTCGAGGAGCACCGGCCAGAAGGTTCAAGGTCTCAGACGGGAGGCACCAGAACGGTCCAGCAGGTTCTGGTTCCACCAGCACCTGGGCCAGCAGGACCAGCAGGAGGCCCAGAACCCACAAGAACCAGCAGATGACCCAGAAGCAGCAGGAATCAACAGAAAGGGAGGACCAGAACCAGCAAAAGACTCGGAACCAGTAGAACCAGAAGAACCAGCAGGACTAGCAAAAGCCCCATAACTAGCAGGACCAGCATTTGAACCAGAACCAGCAGGTCCACCAAAACCAGCAGGTCCCACAAACCCCAAAGAACCAGAAGGAACAACAGACCAGCAGGAACCAGCAAGAACCAGCAGAACCAGCAGAAGCAACAGAACCAGCAGCAGCAATAAACAACTAGCATTAGAAGCAACAGAACCAGCAGAACCAGCAGAAGCAACAGAACCAGCAGCAGCAATAAACAACCAGCATTAGAAGCAACAGAACCAGCAGAACCAGCAGATCCAACATGGCTTCATAGAATCATCGACACGAACCCCAACCTTTTTCCTTCAGGGTTAGGGTTAGCAGCTAGCAGCTAACCAGCAGGAAAGCTTAGCAGCAAGCTAGCAGCAACAAGAGCAGAGGGGGAGGCAGTGTCCTACCTGTCCCAGGTGAGCTCCAGGTCCTCCGGGTCGGCTCTGACCCACATCCAAGGATCCCAGCAGCGGAGAACCTCTCCCTTAGCCGTTAGCCGTTAGCCGTTAGCCGTTAGCCTTTAGCCTTTAGCCTTTAGCCGGCCAGCACAGGCCTGTGTGTTGGATCCCACAATGAGCAAACCTGGAAATCGGGGGTGGGGCTATTTAAACAAGCCCCGCCCTCAGCCCCTCCCCCACATTGGGGCCTTTGGCAGGTGCAGAAGGAACCTTTCACCCTTCCAGCAACCAGCGGCCGACCTCTGACCTCTGACCGGGCAAACTTTACACCTCATTCAGGCCGCGTCGGCGCGTCGGGGGGGCCGTGGGAGATGAGGAGAGGCCTGATAGTGGATCCTCTGGAGGGGGGGTCGGAGCGCTTCCTCCCCATCTCCTCCATCCCTGCTTCCTGCTCTTTATTAATAACATCTTCGGGATGCTTCTGGTCACGTGGTCGCCGTAATTGATGTCCTGTGATAGCGGGAAACAAAGGAGCGGCTCTCCTCTATCACCGCATCACTCTCCTCCCCCGCACGTTCTCCTCCCCCTCCGTCACAATCTCTCCACGTTCCCATTTTATTCCTCCCTCGGATGCCCAGACTTTATCTGCCCATTTCATCTTCCTCCGGCTTTCGCTGCCATTCCTCCTCCTCCTCCTCGCCTGTCGCTCATCCCGGTGTCACCAGGTTTTCTGTCGCCCGGAGGAGTGTGTGTGTGTGTGTGTGTGTGTGTGTGTGTGTGTGTGCGCGCGCGGCAGGAGGTCACAGGCGCACCAGTCACGCTCGCGTCACGCGTGGCTGACGCGGCAGAATGGAGGCGCGTTCTTCCACGTTCACCTGTCCGCCACGCAGGTGACGGCACGCATTCCGCGCATGCCCGCCATAGCTGTGCGCGTGTCTCCTCCTCGCCGGCCTGTTTCACCAGAGCCCGCTGGGAACCAGTCAGACCAGAGCCTCTGGCTGCCTGGGTTCCGGGCCCGGACCCCCGCGGAGCCGCCTGCTGACGGCCCCGCCGGCGTGTGCAGCTCAGCCCGCTTCCGGCGCTCTGTTTCCGCCTGGATATCCTGGTATCTTCCCAAAAGCAGGAATCCCATCCAATCACAGCGCAGCTCACGCGCGTCCGCCGCGTCTTTGTTCAGGGCCCCCACCCATAGGACCCGAACCTGGCCCCTGTGGAGCCACGCGGTCCCGGAGCAGGCTCCTCCTGGGTCAGGCCTCCTCCCGGGGCAGGCTCCTCCTGGGTCAGGCCTCCTCCCGGGGCACAGCCGCCTGGTTTTAGCGCGCCCCAGCTCCTTTATTGCTCCTTTGATGGATTATTGATCAATGATGGAGGTCTTCATCAGTCCGGGGTCTCGCCCATCATCTCCCCCCGGAAACGGGAAACACCGGGAGCTCTAATTGGCATTAAAGCTTGTAAAAACGGGCTTTTCATCCTCACTCCGGAGATCTTGAGGAAAATGCATCATTTTTGAAGGTTTTGGCCTCCTTCTTCTCTCTGGAAGGGTGGTGGGGGGTCAGCAGCTGGCCTGGAGCTGAGGAGGTGCTGGGCATCCAGCAGCCGGAGGTGGAGGCCCGAGGCCCGGCCGGCCGGTGCCGACCCGCCCTAATTGATGTAATGAATGTGATTAGGCGCTATCGGGGGATCGCGGTGCCTGGCCTCCCTCCTTATCTCCCCCGAGCTTCCTGGGCCCTACAGAATGGCCCGATAAAGCACCAGAATGGGGGCCGGGGGGGGGGGTTGGAGGTGGCCTACGGGGGCCCGAGGATGGAGAACGGAGAGGACCAGAACAGGATGGCGCTCTTCCGCCGGTGGGGTTTCCAAACTGCTTTGAACCGGAAAAAGTCCGCATGCCTGCTGAAAAGTTGGGATTCTTCCTCTACGCTTCCACTCATTCTCGCCATCCTCCAGTCTTCCCAGCGCGGAGCAATGCTGCCACCGTGTGGCCGAAGGGCCGAAGAGCAGCTGAGGCGAAACCGGGTTCAGAAGGTGAAGATAAAGTTGTTTTGATGCTAAATCGACAGAATCAAGGTCTTTTCCCCAAAAAACGAACACTTAGACGTCTAATGTTCCATCCAGCACACCATGGAGACATTTTAATAAATTAGGGCCGTTGAGATAAAGAGTTATTGAGACTAATGTGACGTCAAAGGGTCATAAAAAAACTAGAAAATATATGTCCTTCACTTACAAAGTGTGTGTTCATCAAAAAGGGCTCTGCTTGAACGTTTTAGCTCTCCTTCAGATCATTTCACAGTCCTTCTCCTCCCCTAATCCTCCATCTCTGGTGAAAGGTGAACTCCCCCCAAAGGTCATGAAACCTGCTCTGACCTCAGATTTCATGTTCGGGGCCAGTTTTCTGGGTTAAAGTTTACTCTGCTAATGTCTCTTTTCTTTGCTTTTGTACATTTTTACTTGTACAATCGAAACCAGGAGTTTACATACGCTTTATAAAAAGGCACGCGAGGCCTTTTCCCCCTCAATGTCTAAGATTAAATCAGATTAAACCTTAATTCCCTGGTCTCTCTTTCATTATTTCGGCGTTTTCAGTGAATAGAAATATTTTGGTAATTCAAAATGACCCCAAAACAGGGGCAGTCTACTCTGGTTTATCTCAGCCACTGAGGGAAAAAAGCTTTTTTGTCTTTTTTATGGCGCTGCTGAAGCGGCCTGCGCTCCTGCTGTAGCTCCTGAAGGGGGCGCTGCGCGTCCACAAATGGCTCTGACGCCTCCCTCGGCCCCCACAAACGACCATTAAAGGCTCTTTCACGCTTTTTCACTTTGAAGAAAGAGAGAGAGAGAGCCATAAACGTCCAGAATGCCTATTTGCTGATCAAATGTATAGTTTTCCACAAATGGGAGCTGATTACCGCCTTTCACACACATTGATCGGAAGCCAATCAGGAGCCGCTGTTATTACTGCCTGCACGACCCTGTCAGTCAATCGCTCACTCACACAGCACACACACACACACACACACACACACACACACACACACACACACACACACACACATACAACAGAGCTGAAGAGCTCTTTTCTGGCCGAAATATGACCTTTAACCCTTGGAATGGACCTGAGATCATGCACAGGACGGTAAATGACAAGAAAGCTTGAGAATCAGTGGCAGAAGGAGGTGAGAGCAGCAGAGAATCGAAGGAATGAGGCAGATGCCGGTTTGAGGAAATGATTCCTGTGTCCTTTGTTCAGGGGCTTTCTGTGGCGACAACGTTCCAGAAGCTAATGGAAGTTCAGACAGGACAAAAGTTTTCCGGGTCCTTTGTGAGTCCACGCGCCGGTGCGCTAATAACCCGGCGCTAGCTGCTTTTAGCTCTCTTCAGAGGCAGGAGAGCGTCCACAAAAGCAGCGGGTGACGCAGGTGTTGGAGCAGAGACCACGAGCCCGTCTGGAAGGACGTCGGGGCGGACGCGTGTCCCCTAATGACGCAGCCATGAGGCTCGGACACCAGGTACACGGCTCAGAGAGCTGACCTTTGACCTGCAGCTTCATCTTCATCCTGAGCCCAGGACCCTGAGCTGCCAATACTCCCTCAGACCAGCGGCTGCGTGTGGATTTAACAAGCGGTGGGACCACGATCCCGCCCCCTGGCCCCCGGCTCCCCTTTGGCCCCGTCTGGACCCTCCATCTGGGGGCTCTGAAATCCTGGTAATAATGGCGGCATTGGTGACTGCGCCCAATTATAGCATCCATACCATCTAATGAGGAGCGATGGCTGCGGGGACAATTACCGGAGCCGCACAGTCCCCCCGAACGGAGATGGAGCGCCACAAAGATGGAGCGAGTGAGATTGATAACGAGTGCGGCCATAACTAGCGCACACATGCTGCCCATTACTCATGCACAGCGCAGATAATGTTCGCCGGTCGCACATCCTTATTCATTTAATGGTGTGCGTGAGTGTGTGACTGCAGCTGGAGTGCTAAATAAATGAACACACACACACACGACACACACACACACATACACACATACATGTGCTAAACAGCATTCTGGGCTCTAGAATCATCTTTAATTAGACTTTTTAGACCCGGCGTAATAATATAATAAATCCTGACCTATTCAGGCTTGTTTTATTATGATTTGATTCAGGATTTAGACACTCTTTCTAAAATATCGCCGTTTCTGTTTGTAAACGACATTTATGCTAGTTTGTGTCAAAATTTGTGACCAGCCAAATCATAGTAATCTTAATCCACATTGTTGCCAAAGTTAACTGGAGTTATAGCTCAACGTCATGGTTATTAATCCTCTTATATTAATTGATTTGGGAATAGTTTTGACAAACACTGAATGAGACAAATGGCCGCGCTAGCTACGAAGCTAACAGCTAGCTTGAAAAACGGAAGTCATTCGCGTCGCTGCTAGCTAGCGGCGGCTAACCCGCTAATGACGCTCCTGGTGGTGCCCGAGTCCCGGACTTGAGCGACGGAATAACGTCAACAAAGTCCGGCAGCAGCTTCTAAATGTTCACCTGAGAAAGGTAAGAAGCCATTTTATTGAACAGTGTGTTTGGAAGCGCAGCTGTATTTGTTTGCTGCTGTTTGTTTGGGCCATGCGGCCTTCACGGGTTTCAGGCGTCCAACCTGATAATTATCCCACTTTTGTTTGTGGTCGCTATTTTTAATTCTTTTGGGCTATTTTATGAGAATGAACACGAGGCTTATGACACAGAAAATATACATCTGATTGCTGCGTGATTTGCCGTTCAAGCGGGTTATTTTCTTGTCATTTTGCTGATTTGAAGTCGTTTGTTGCTAATGGTGCTACGTTAAATCCTGATAAAGCGGTGGAAACAATTATAGCTTCAAGTACAACAGCTGTTCTTGGTTTAATGAGGATTGTTGCTGTATTTAAATGTACATGCATATCAATTGTCTTGGTTTGGGGGAGCTTTTTTCCTTTTGTTAGTTACTGATGCTTGGCTGGGGGGTTAAAGGTCAGGCATGGTGCGCATTAGCTAATACACATTTTAACTGCACATGAAGTCCAGCACATTTGTTCATCAATATGGTTGCTGCATGCGTGGAGGGAGGATAAAGTAGCTCCCGAGGCGTGTTTTTCCAAATAAAACCGGTCCCGGCGCATCATGAGCCAGCGCTGGTTGGGCCCTGGCCCCGACGCTAATGACGGGGACGGCAGAGCGGAGCTGCGTCGCCTTTTACATTCCGCTCCGTCGTTCCTTTCTTCTCAGACGCATCTGTGAAGCCGCGGCGCCGCCACGGTGATCTGTTGGCCTGTTTGGATGTCTGACTTTGAGAAAGTCTCCCTTTCAACTCTCCCACTCTGCTTTTATGCAGCTTTTCTCTGCAGCGTGGAGCTCTCTTCTCGTCTTTCTTCTCCGGCTGCAACTCTGCCGCTGCGCAGCTTTAATATCTGGGCTTAGAACAAGGACAGTCAGACATGTGGGAGCAACACAAACACCCTTCAAAGGTCTTTCTAATGTGAGCGAGGGATGAGAGCGAAAGAATGCCTTGGTCCTGGGCCTGCAGCTTTCATGAGACGCAACCTGGCCAACGCGCATCTAATCAACGCGCCCTAAACCCACGCCATAAATCCCTGGCATCACCATGGCGGCGCAGCCATCGGCAGCAGGGTGGGGGCACAGGGCCTCCACCGGTGTGTGTGTGTGCGTGTGTGTGAGCATGCCTCCTAAATGCAGCGGGGGTTTTCTTTAATTAGCAGTGAAGCAGAGCAGAGCTCCGAAGTTTCAGGCGCAGCATCGTCTTCCTGACGCTCGGAGATGCTGGCGTTGCCATGGCGAAGGTCACAGGTCCTTCTGATCGCTCTGCTGAGCGTGTGTGTGTGTGTGTGTGTGTGTGTACACAAAGGCATGCTTGTGTGGTTTCCTTCGGTCCAGCGCAACCCCGCATGCAGGGGCGCCTGCGCCCGCCTGTAGGTGGCAGTAGCGCGCTGCTGCATCGGGACCCAGGCTGCCAGAGAAGAAACCAGGCTGGCGCTGGCGCTCTTTGTTGCTTTGATTCTTTAATCTTCCCCATATCTTCCCATCCGGGGACGCAGCAGATCCGCTGGAGTTTTCCCCTCCTGCCTTTAGTCGGACTCGGCCAGCGGCGGCGTTCTTTGGCGCCTTCGGCCCGGCTGACGCGTCTGGGCCCGCCCTCGGCCGCCATCGGGGGGCAGCTGAAGGCACGTGCCTTGGTGACGCTTCCCTAAAACTTCCCAGAGTCTCCAGCATGACCCCTCGACCCGCAGCCCCCCAGCCGGAGCGTGGCGGTGGCGGTGGGGGACACACCTATGAACTTAATTACCCCGTAAATAATGAATGTTTGATTGCGGCTCCCCCCGGCTGTCAACACCCGATCATTTATCACCAGATTATAATTTACCACTAATTGCTTTGGCAAAGAGGTTTATGATTATAATAATTTGCTTATTAAATGCACAAATTTTATTAGGCAGCAAACTTTTGTGTAGCATATTGATTCAGGAGCCCCCCCAACAGCTCCCCCCCCCCAGTAAACTGCGTTTAATCAAGTTACACGTTTGGGATTAAAAATAGCTGTTAGCTCAGCCGTAAAGCGGCGGCTGCGTCCCCTAACTTGGCTCCACCAAACAGGTGATTATTGCGCGATGCACCTGACCCAGGGGGCGGGGCCAGGGGCGGAGCCTGTGGACTCCCGAGCTGGGGCGCCCGCTCCAACAGGGACGCCGCCTCGGTCGCTGCAGTTTTTGGCTTTGCAATTTGTGCTTTCTGTTGTTACGCTGAGACCAAAATTAGAAATATCCAGAACACACACACACACGCACACACACACGTGCACGTGTGTCCAGCTTTTGTCTGTGCTGGTGTGAGGGATGGTGTGTGTTATCAGAGCAGCTGTAAGGTGTTCTTATCAGCCTGCCCGGGAACTTGGACAGATATCAGTTTTGGTGGCACACACACACACACACACACACACACACACACACACACACACACACACACTCTAAAGGCTTTGGCAGCCGTGTTGAAGCTGTCAGAAAGCCAATCACGGGATCGATGGCAGCCGTGACTTGTCCGGTGACCCGCGCTGTTATCTCGGCTGGCCATCCCCCCCCCCGACAACACACAAACACCACCACCCCCCCCCCCCCTCCCCGCCCCTTCCCCCCAACCCTCCCCCACCGACTTCCCTTCCTCCCGTACTCTGCTCCCCCCTTCACCCCCCACT
Source organism: Tetraodon nigroviridis (assembly GCA_000180735.1). Classification (NCBI taxonomy): domain Eukaryota; kingdom Metazoa; phylum Chordata; class Actinopteri; order Tetraodontiformes; family Tetraodontidae; genus Tetraodon; species Tetraodon nigroviridis. Next base: position 89,958 of record CAAE01010128.1, on the reverse strand, counting down.
CTCCTTCCCCCCCCCCCC
>CAAE01010128.1:15509-89847 GCA_000180735.1 Tetraodon nigroviridis | reverse complement strand
TTTTTTTTTTGGAAATAAAACACACAAAAGTTGAAGGCAGGAGTTTGGAAAAGCTTTAATGTTCCCATAAAATCCAAATGAGTGTCGAGCATCGCTAGATGGAGGAAGAGAGAGGATTCAGGCGCACTGGTGCTGTTGGAAGAGGCGGAAAACTGGAAAATAGGGAGGAGATTCTGCCGCTGTGGAAGTCCTCTGCAGAGAGAGTGTGTGTGTGTGTGTGTGTGTGTGTGTTTTCAGATATTTTTGGAGTGCTCCACTCTTTCGTCTGACATCAGCTAACCATCACGGTGAGCTAATTGTTCTTTGGCGTTCTCAGCTAGCTCCTGGGCCACGGTCCCAACGTCCCAGCCTGGCCGGCAGGTGGCGCTCTCCTCTGGGAGATGCGAGTGAACGGGGGCGTTGCTGCTGGTGGAGGGGCCGCACAAGTGCTATAAAAGAAGCAAACCTTGTGTGGTAGTTGTTGCAGACATAAAAGCCTGTTTTTAAAGGCGGTAGCTGCAGGGGGAGACGAGCTAATCCCGCTCTATTTTCTGATTTTACGTGAAAGAATGTCTCGTTATTAAATCTGATCCATCAGCTCCCAGCTCGCAAAGCTGGACGGATAATATGTCTGCATTATATTCCCATGTCATCGGTGGAAGTGCGGGAACAGGCGAACGCGCGTGCTAACAGCGCTTTTTTTCATTTCCCCTGCTGGAGCGGCGGCAACCATCTGCGCGCACCTGCCTTTCAAATAGATTAAATACACGTGCGGCCGCTGCTTTCAGCCTTAATCAATCACATTGTGAGTGCTAAATGAATGTATTTGCATTTCCTCCTCCTTATATTTTGCGCACTGGGGGAAAAGAGCACCACTTTCTGTGGTCATTAAGACAAATGTGTCAGATCCACAGCCTGGCCCGTGTGGCTAATTTGAAAGATACAGTCAATTAAAGAATTGAAGTGTTCCCCTAATTGTTTTAAGCATCTTATATTTGCATACATCCACAACGCAATTAAGGGAACCCCCCCTTTTCTTCGGGGACGTTTTTTCGCTCATCTGTTGCTCAGAAATCTTTGATTTGGATGCAAACTCCGTCTAAGTTGCTCCCTGTGATTCAGACTTATGATTCAGACTTCCGCCAGAGTTCAGATGTGTGACGCACGCCTACATGTGCACTCGCGCACGTTATGTCACAACGCATTAGTCAGGAGAACCGCTCAGACAATCCGAACACACACTCGCACACACACGCGCGCTTAAGTGCTGGTTCTGCCCACCCAGCTGCTAATTAAAGTCCATTAAAGGTGGCGCTCCCAAGCCCAGACGCGTCCAGCGTGCAGGAGAAGCAAGTAAACGCCGCTGCAGCCGCGCCTGAGCACCTACACACTCGCTTCCAGCCACCGGTAAATAAAGCCAGAGGTTCCCACTCCGCCGGTAATGGTCTGGCAACTCCTGGAAATTGAGGGTGCAGATAGAAATCATGCACGTGGAGGGAGGGGATGGGGCTGCCGGGGGGCTTATCGGCAGAAGCAGCGCTTCGGGCTCTGCCGCTGGACTCCTGAGGTGGCGGTGAGCTGAAATATCGCCCTTGTTTTCTTCTGCACCACCCCCCCACCCCGCCTGCCGCTCCCCTTATCAGTGTCTGAAGCAGCGGCTATTAGCTTAGCCTGCTAAATTGTGATAAATACCTGGTGACACCATCTCAGCCCTCTCCACACCTTTGCCTTGTCTTCATTTGGAGGAATGAAGAACAGGTTGGGGATGGAGCCAAAAGCTCAGGCATTGGTATTTTGGGCCCCCCCCTTCCCATCTTTGCAGTCCCGCCTGTCAACGCGCCAGCAGCATCTAAGCTAACCTGGGCCGTCCACGGAAATGTCAGTCTGTGCATTAGCATTTAGCCCCCTCGCTCTGCTGTCAGTCTGGGTTTATCTTTGACACCCCCTATGGTCTCTCACCTTCACGCCCGGTCTCCCCCCTCCCAGTTAGCCATTGTACTAATAAAGCAGGGGGACAGTAGAATTTATCAGGGCCCGGCACCCCCGCCCCACCAGCCATTACTCATTCACACGCCGACATCAGCTAATTGCTTTCTTTAATATTGGCGCATGTGACATTCAGCGGAGGGATGATGGGCTTTTCTTCATCATAACTCACTCTTATACGATAAAGTTCATGACACTCATAAATAGGTAAATGAAAATCACACTTGTGGCTGGTTCAGCTGCCGTATTTATGCCTTTTTTTTTAGAAAAAGGAAGAAATCAGACGTCCGTCGGATTCCTGGGTGCTTGTGCTGCTCCCAGCAGCCACTGGGGGCAGTAAAGAGGCAAACGATTCAGCACGGATGCACTAAATGTCACTCTTTAATCACTGGACAAAGTCCAGTACATAATAACAAACCAGATTTTATGGTTTGTGCTTAATTACTGAGCTGCTGTCTTTTTGTTTCCCCCCAGGTTGGTTGCTGGAGCCGTCACCCCAGCAATGCTGTGCTGCAGAGGTTCCACGCGCTGCATGGCCGGTCCGTCACGTTGCCTGCTGGTGAGTGTGCTGGTGCGAGTCCACAGGACCCCTCGCCCGGGTTCATGCCCTCGTGTTACCCTGGCCGAGCACAGAGGACGAGGCGTGCTGCCTAAGCCATGTCATTACAGCGGCAGGAAGGCTGCACTTGTCACCTCAGTGAGCAGGTAACAGGCTGGCACCGCCAGGCTGGGCCCCAGAGCGGCTCCCTTCACCCCCTCACACACCGCCATCACCACAGAGGGCCAGCCGCGCGCACGCGCACCAGTCATGCTGATTGATCCTGCCAGGAATCAAGAAGCAGCATGGATGCTCACGGTGCAGCTATCGTGTGTGTGTGTGTGTGTGTGTGTGTGTGTGTGCGTTTGGCCAGCTCTCCAGTTATTGCTTTTGAAGTCGTTAATTAAACCCTCAACCATCTGGTAGCTTGATGAAATTACACCGAGCCCCTCAGCCATGAAAACCCATGACTGATGGACTGACGGACTGGTTGACTGACTGGTTGACTGACTGACTGACGGACTGGTTGGCGGACTAAAAAAAGCCTGAACAATAATCTCATCCGTGCTTCAAACGTGTCCTGTCTAAGTGAGGGGGAAAACGGCGAGTTTAAACAGGCTGTTTGTGCCGTCAGCCTCGCACGTGCGCGCTGACAGATACTTGCAGGTAATTCAAAAGCAGTTGTCAGCGCGTCTGCGTTTGATCTCTGCCGATGTCTTCTTCCTGCTGCCTGTCAACATGCATCCATGCACTACACACACACACACACACCAGCTCTTTGTAGATCCAGGGCTTGTCGTTGCAGAGAGCAAATGAAAGCCTGTGTTTAATCTTTAATAACCAATACCGCTGAAACAGGACTGTTGGCAGCTAAAAACGGACAGTATTTTGGATAAATTAGGCCCCGGTGGGGCTGGACGCTGTCCTCGGGGACATGGCTTCACCGCTGGAGCAACTTCAGTGGACTTCAGGCAGCCGGTTGTGCTGAAGCTGTGTGCTGACGGAATTATGGGTTTGGAGAGGAGGAGGAGCAGAGCTGGAGCTAATTCCGCACTGCTGACAGTCTCAGGCGGATCTGAGGGGTCCAACCTGGTTTGTGCGGTTTTTTTAAGGTCGTTTTGCTGTTGGTGTGTGAATTCAGAGTCTGTTGTTGTAGCGGCTCGGCCTCTCGGCTGGAGAGCCGGAGTGGCCGTCGCTGGCGCGCTCCTGCCAGACAACGGTGTTGGAGCGTTCCTGGTGCGAGCAGCTCCGACCAGCCTTCCTCACACACCGTCACTGTAGCGCCGAGACGAGCTAATCGATGGAAAACACGTGCATGTGTGTCAGGTGTTTCATGTTGCGTCTTCACAAAGGCAATTCAGAGCGAATCAAAGCGAAAACATGTTGAAAAGCAGCAGTGCTCTCTTCTCTCCTTTTGTTCTCTGTTGTTCGGTGATGAGTTTCCATTAGATGCCATTAAATCTGTGCATAAGTGCTCTCTAAAGCCTCACAATTACAGAAAAAAAAGAAAAGGGAAACCCCCCCCATCCTCATCGAGCACTCCTCTGGAGGCGCGTGGGAGCCGATTGGTGAGGCCCCGGCCCGGACGGAGTCAGAGGCTGCGCGGCGCTGCAGCCGGCTCATTAGAATGAAGAAGAGCCAGGACGAAGGCCCTCGTGCGGAAGCCATAATGGAGCCGGGCTCTTGTGCCGGAGCCGTAATGGAGGCTCTTGTGCGCCGGCGCTCGTCTCCCTGGCCTGCAGCACCGGCTTGAGCTGAAACTGCGTGGCTGGAGAGCTGTACCATCCATCCCACCCACGCCCCCACCCCGCCCTGCCGAGTGGCTGTGAAGGCTGGCGACACGGTCCGTCACCAGCGTGGGAGTGGTGGGTTGGAATATCTGACCAGCAATGAGGGCTCCGCGAGGCCACGCTGGCTCCAAACACACTCTCCTTGCAGACACACACACGCCCCTGTGATGGAAGACAGCATCCCGCTAGCGGAATAACGCCTTCAAGTTTAAGATTAACTCCTTTAATGTCCCCTTTTAAGGGCAAACTTTAGATTAAACCTGCTTTACGACACCTTTCAAATCAGCGTGGCGCTGGAGCAGATGTGTGTGTATAAATATAGCCCTGGGTGTTCTCGCCGCCTCTTTAATATCCCTCCTTGTTGAATATCACTCGTCCTACTGCCGCTCATATGCAACCCTGTTTTAGCGGCGTGACATTTAAAAGAAACACAAGACCTTTAGCAACAGCGGCTTTGTGAGAAATTAAACTCTGGAAGTCTCCTGGATGAAATGCTGGAGCTTTGCTTTAATTACGGGAGAGCTGAAGTTAAGACTCACAAGCGCGTCGCAGCGGGGGGGTGACGCATTTCTGCAGGCCGAAACGTTGAACTGGTGAGGGAGGACTGACGGCACGGCCGGCGCTGGCTGACGCCAGGTCATCTGTCTGTGGTGTGTGTGTTTGTGCACTCCTGTCTGCATCCCCATCTCCGTGTGTGTGTGTGTGTCTGTGGGTGTGTGGGCACATGAGCCGCAAAGCTGCTGCACAGCCTGATCGATTTCATGCCCTCTTCTCGCATCTATTCGCATATCCGCTCCGACTCACCTCCTCCCTCTTCCCGGCTCTCCTCCTTTCTCTCTTTTCGCTCCATCGCTCGCGGCGGCGGCTCACCTCGGCAACCGAGCAGAAAGTAGGCGGCGGCCCAGTGAGAAGCGGCGGTCCCGTGAGTGTTGTGTAAGTGCATCACGTGACGGGTGGGCTCTGGTTAAGGGCGGCTGTGGAGGGCCGTGCTCGCCGCCGGCTGCCTCCAACTTTGGGAGTCTGTTAAACACCCCAGAGGGGTGACGGGGGGGGGAGCTCCTCTTCCTCACGTGCACAGGTGGATGTGCCGGAGGAGGCTGTCTCCCCGTCCGCCGAGCAGGATTCTGTGTGTCGCTGCCAGATGCGAGCAGGCTGAAGTTGGCCACTTGGAGCCGGTGGGTGGGTGGGAGGGTGGGCTATTTTCAGCAGGCGCACCGCCGCGGGACGTCCTCACGAGACGCCGGTGGGCGTCCGGAGCAGCCGGAACCGCTCTGCAACCGGGAAAATCATGCTCGAGTTAGACGGCAGCCCAGGCCAGCCTTCTTCTTCTGCGCGTCTTTGTGTGGCGCCGGGGTCGGGGGCCGTTTAGGCAGCAATTCCCTGCCTCCCGTTTGTGCATTAGCCGCTGATCCGGCCGCCCGGGCCAAGCCTTCCACGCCGAGTCAGCCTGGAATCTTGGGCTCAGAGCAGGATGCAGCCGCGCTCTCTGATGCCTCCCTAAGCTCTCCTACACAAAGCAATTTACTCGGACCGGCTTTGCGCGGCGTGCATGTGTGTAGACGCGGCTTTGCTCCTGGTTTTGGCCGCCCTTCTCCCCCGGGGTGTTTAGCCTGTCGTAGCCTGATTTGGTGTGCTGATGCAGGCCTTCCGCCGCCTCTCTGCTGGAATTGGGGTGAAAAGCGTAGAAAGAAAGAAAGACCTTCTTTATTTGTCAGGGAAATGCCATTTTTTCTTCATTTTTGGTCCCTCTGATTCATGCTCGGCTATCAAACAGGCCGGATCAACACGCAGATATTAGCATCTTTGCCTCTTGGTAATTACTGCATTCCCGAGTCTGTTGGGCTGTTTACTGAAACCGTGCGTCAGCGTCCATCTGTGTCTGCTGCGTTAAAGCAGCCGCTCCGTCTGCCAGTCGGACCAGTTCTCTGAACTGCAACGCTAATTGGCTCATTTGCGTTAGCGCTGCGTCCCGGCTGCCCGGGGCCGCCCTCGGCGTCTGCAGGGGCAGCTTGGGAAGGCTGGGCGGGAATCAGAGGCGGCGTTCACTGTTGGGTTTAGGATGAGGACACCTTTGAGTGTGCGCTGGGGGGCCAAAGGTCAGCCACCGGCAGGCGTGGCCCCTAAACGAACGCGCCGCAAGTGTGCCGACTCCCTGGAGGAGCCGTCATGATGGACTTCTCTGGAAAAAGATGAGAGCGGAGAAACCATTTAAACCGGACATTTTCCAGCTCTTCGCCACCAGCCTGAAACAGGCGCGCTCATTTCAACTGCAGCGCTGCAGTAGCGCGACCAGCTGACTGGGAAATTGCGCATGAAATTATATTGCGATTCGGTGTGTTTGAACTAAGTTAAGGGATTAGAGTTGCATGTGGCTCAGATTGTTTAAATGGGGGGGTAATGCACCGGTTCTCAGCGCGCGTCGTCTCCACATGGCGAGTCTGGCGGTTTCTCCCAGCCTCCTCGGTCACCTGGAGCCTCTCCCCAACCCGAGGACCGCTCCAGTTGTGCATTTGGCAACAAAAGTCTTTTCTTGCAGCTGCCCACTCGCATCAACCAGTTGCTGCTGGGCTTTGGCGTGAGAACGGACATTATAGCGAACGAAATCGTGACTGTTTGAAGTGGTTTTTCTGTTTTTTTCAGCCCTGACTTCCGCCGTCAAACGGGAGGCCTCCCGCGTTAGCCCGGCCGACAGACGGGACTACATTTGAGTGTGTGTGTGTGTGTGAGAGAGAGAGACCTGGCACGCGTCAGGCCCCAGCTGGGTTCGCCGTCCCTCCATCACAGGAAACTTTGCTTCTTTGTGAGCTAATCAAAGTGGAAAGCGTCTGTTCCAGTTCCATACAGCTCACACCTGAGCTGCGGCTAACGCGTCCAGCTACCGCAGCCCAGCTGCCCTCTGCGCTCGGGTGGATGGGAACACGCGTGTGCTTTTCAGGATCAGACCCTTTGTGGTGGCTGTGATATCGATCAGTGTGAGGATTTTTGAATCATTCCATCAGTGTTTTGATGGAATTCAGGCAGTATTTGATGCAAAACGCTACCTAGGTGGTATTTATACGTACACTTCCGTAAACCAGATGTGGGTGCAGCCATTCTGGCCGTCTGGGGCTTAGCAAATGTCTTCAGCCTTTCCTGCTGCAAGCTGCCCTGTAGACAGCTGATCGGGATGGGCCGTTGACGGTGATGAGCGGGCCCCCTGGAGGGGGGTGGGAGCCAGACTCTCCGTCAGGTGAGATGGAATCTGGCACGCTGGCTCCTCTTCAGCGCCCCCGGGTTTCCTCTCCGACTGATAACGCTGTATCGAGCGTCACAAGCCCCTGCCAGCAGCTGAAAACAGGTCAGAGCCAACTTTGACTCCAATCGTTGAACAATCCCAGCAACAGCAACAATCTCCTCAGGCTAAAGGCTAACAGCTTCGTGGAGGGATTCATTTCAGCTCTCCACCGGCCGTAAGCAGCATCTTTTTTTTTATTTTAAATGTGCGCTAGCTCTTTCTAGAGCGAGTGATGTTCGCAGCTTTGGTCTGCAAAGAAAGGCAGATGCTTTGGAATCGAATGGGCAAACTCATCCACATTATGCTCCAAAAAATCATTAGAACATCTGTCTCCACGCCGTGGCACGCTTGATGTTTCCGCCCTTTGATATCCACCGTGGAGGAATTTCAAAGCGCGCGCGGAAACCCGCAGCCTCCCGCAGCAGCATCGTTAGCTTGACGTTAAGGAGCTCGCTAACGTGACGTTAATGTAGCCAACTCTGGGCTTTCCCAGCGTTTAACTGAGAATAAGGTGCCTTCTTTGGGGTGGACCCCTGTGGGTGCTGGACTCCTGGAGCGTGTGAGTGCACTGGAACCACCAGGAGCGTCCCCGGGAGTTCTGCTGGGTTCCTGCCCTCAACCGGGGCGTTCTAAACGCCCTTTGATTGGTGTGCGATGCGCCAGAATACGGACTAATAAAGATTTCACTGCAGCAGGAGCAGAAGCCCCGAGGTGCCGCGATCAAAGCGACAGAATCAAACGGCCTTTGTGTTCTCCAGCCGTTGGGGCGCAGAGGCGCCAGCACCAGGGTGAGCCGCTGCAGTATGACTGTTATCCTCCTGTTGTCTTTCATGTGTGAATAAATACATCCTGAGTAGAGAAATAAAGACGCTGCAGTCTTTAACTTGGCACCGGAACGCCGATCAGTCAAGCCGAAGCGTCTCCATCTTGTCGCTGTGACTGCGGAAAGCTGGACCTTCCTCCGCTAGCTTCATCCATCAGCCTCCGCAGGCCCCCGTCAGGAAGGCCCCGCCCACCGTCCTGACGGACAGGCCGCCGTCACAAAAACAGCCTCAAATGTCAGGGCTCCGGGCGCCGGAGTGGGAGAGAGTGGACACGCTGCCATGTGCACTACCTGTCGCTAATCCATCACACCTATTGATCACCCCCCCCCACACACACACGCTTCCCTCCACTAAGGTGTCGTCATGTCATTCATCTGTCTGCACTGATCGATCCTCCAGTCAAATATACGGCTGTTGATTCACATTCAAGCCGCGACAGCAGCCTGCTGAAAGAACTATTGATTGTGTGTGTGGGTGTGTGTGAGTGTGTGGGTGTGTGTGGGGGGGTACAGTAGAGACGTTGTCCTGATGGAAGTTTTCTGCCTCTGATGTATCTGGTTGTGTGTAATCATGCTCTTTATTGCTGATTAGTGCTGGAAGTTCATCAACTGTTGAACGACTTGAAAGCAACAGAGGAAAAGTTTAGCACTTGAGCAGCGCGCAGCTAATCGTCCAGTCATTACGACAGAGCCAGTTAGCTCCTCTGGCTAGTTTTTCATTAGCACAGCTGATTTAAAATACAATTTTGTGCATTTTCCATGTAATTTGGGTCCCCCCCCCTTTTTTTTTCGAAGCTTCCCATCAACAAAGGAGGGAATATTTGATGAAAAGCTCCACGTTTTGGTACACCGGAGAACAGCAAACCCTTGGACTTGGGTAGACCAGGTCAAAGGTCAGTAGGTGGACAGGCCCGGCTGTTGGCGGGCAGCCCCCACGTCTGCCCTCTCCTTCGCCTCCTGTCTCCCCCCCACGGTTCTCCCCAGTGGGTCTTTTGTGGGGTCCTTTCCGGCCGGGCGGAGCCCCTGGTTTCAGCGCGCTGACCTTTAAAGAGCGAGCGGTGGCTGTTCCCATCGTCTGAGGCAATGACTGTCTGGACACAGGTAATCTCCGGCGCGCTCGTGTCAGATTGAGTTTCCCGCATGAGGCCGGAGCAGCTTTGCAAGAACCCGGCGGTGCGCACGTGCGCACGCACGGTTGCAAAGTGCAGCTTGAGCGTGCGTGTGGAGCCCACTTCATCAGAAGCACTCAGAGGCGGCGGGAAGCGCGTGGTGTAAAGGTCAGGTTTCTCAAACACCTGCCTGGAAAGGCTAAAGGCGAACCTGGAAACGCAGGCCAGTCCTTGCCCGCCTGTTTCCCAGGATGCTGTGACCTTAAACCAAAATCAGACGCCCGGATGTTGCTCAGCTGACCAGGATGTGCGTGATTAAAGTGTAGAGGCTGGAGCAGGTGGCTGTGATCCGCCTTAAATGGCTCCGTCTCCGTACCAGCCTCCATCCGTGGAACTTCCTGGTGCTGATAAGAGCTCCGGGATCGGCTCCGTCACCGCCTTCCTCTGTGATCCTAATTACACCTGTCAGCTGGTGATTCCTTAAATAAAACCAGCGTTGCCTCGCTACCTCTCAGCCTGTCAGCATCCCCCATCGCAGTCCTGCCTCCCCCCGCCCCCCCCGGCAGCCGGCACATCTGTGCTCATCTGGCTGTCGAACCAGTCGGATCTCCTCCATGGCCCCAGCGAGGAGGGGGGAGGAATCGGAACAATCGGAACAATCACTGCTCTGACACCGCAATCTATACGCGCTGGCTTCACCTTTGATTTACCTGGAGGCGGCAGCTGTGGCTGACGGGAAGAGCGCCGGCTGCCTGCTGCGCCGCACGGCGTTACTGCGCCGCTGCAATGCAATTTAATGCTCTGCCAGATGTCATCTCCAAATGCTTTTGTGTTGCCATTTCTTAACCCCTTCTACCCAGGTTTTGTTTTTGCTAGCTGCTCAGGAGGGTCCTGGCTGTGTGTGTGTGTGTGTGTGTGTGTGTGTGAGGAGAATATGGAGGTTGTCAGTTGGAATCTGCTCCCAGCTGGCCGGCCAGCAGTCGTCCATACGGCAGCTGCTCTCCCTCCTGTTATCCTACAGATTCCTGCTGCTCCGGACGATGAAGCTGCCTCGCTCCTCTTCACACACCGCTCACTGTTGATGCGTGAACACGAGGACGTCTCAGGACGTCTGTGGCATGCTCAGAAACGCGTTGGGACATCTCTGATAGCAGCCAGTCCAAATATTTGAGGCAGCTGACGAGGAAGCCTCCCGACTCGGCTCCTGCTGCAAGCGCAGCGTCTTTTTCCGGGCTCCGTCCTCGTCCTCGTCCTCTGTGTGAACTGACTGCTCCTGGAGAGAGGAGTGTGTGCTAATTAACTCGCAGCTTCTGCCTGGAGCTCCTGACGTCAGAGATCAGTGGATTCAAACGGAGTCTCCTCTCTCGTCTCCTTTTCCGGAGTGTCTCTGTGAGACAGATTCCCGCCACTGATCCCGACGACGCAGCATCCGACCATCCTGCCTTCAGAGCCACGGCCGCTTCCGGGAGAAATGATTCTGATTATTGCAGGTTATGAGGAGGTGCAGAAAAGCGGATCTGCCACCCGTCCGTCTGGCCCTCGGTGTCCTGGATTGGCCCGCGCGCTCTTCGGTCGCCCGCAGGTTGCTGAGCGTAGCCGTGCAGAGAGCACAGGGACCTTCATCTGGACGTGGGCTGCAGCGGCTGCAGATGGCGGGCGTGAAAAGCCAGGCCTTTGCAGGGGAAAGTTCAAAGCTTGGATTATTAAATTAGAGAGCCAGGGACAGGGAGAAGCCCACGCAGACATCAAAGCGAAAGAGAAAAAAAGGCTCAGTGGAGTGGAAGTGGAGCCAACTCCAGAGTCGCCGTTTTCCTGCCCACACGCAGCATCTTTGTGATGTGTGTGCCACCAAGAAGAAAGGGAGGAACACACGGGGGCCTTTATCTGCTCTAACGGTCGGCATGGCACCACCCTGGGTCTTCCACACCTCCGTGGCTTCTCTTCTTGAAAGGAGAGGGACCGTCAGACAAACGCTGACGGAGGGATAAAGCCGTGAGCTGAGATGATGGTGACGAAGATGGTCGTCAATCTGGATGAATGCAAGCGATCACCTCCCTCTTTGATTAGAGGGAGGTGTAATGGCGCCAAGGCTAGCCCGCGGGCGTGTCCGAAAGGGCGGTTTGAAGAAGCCCCCCCAGGGCTGGGCTGATGTTCTGTCCATCCCAGAGAACCTGGACGTTTCCTGAGCTCTGCTCCTCTAACCTCGGCTCCTGCAGGTGCCGGCGCCCCGTCTGCGGTGACCTAGCGCTGCGCCGCGCTGCGCCATAAATAGCTCTTCACCAACAGAGCCCTCACGTGTTCCTGACGGCTCCGAACCCAGCGCCACACATCTAACACGCGCTCCTCTTTGTGGATCAGGCTGCTTTGATCCGCCGGTGACTGATGTGGATCAGAGTGTGTGTCGGCATTCGCCGGTCCTCCCGGTGTAAAGAGGCAGGTGCTGCGAGCGCCTGCACGCAGGGGCCGCCTCCTCTTTCAGGCTGCACCTCTGGGAGCCAGATATTACCGTGTTCTTGTTTGAAGGCCAGAAATAGCCTCACAAATCCTCTCCCTGCAGAGCGCTCCCTCCTTCTCCTCCTTCACCTGCCTGGCTCATGCTAAGGAGAGGCAGGATCTACGTGTAGATCAATCCATCATGCATCTGCACATGTGCCTTTACATGTTTCCACACGTCTGTGAAGGACTGCGTCTGCCTTTGATGGCAACAAACACACATTTGAAGAGCGCAGGCGGTAAATCTGAGTTGCTGTTGGTAACCTTTGCTTGTACAAATGAGTTCTTTCCGGTGATTATTACACGTAGTCTGAAGCAGAAATGGAGTTGTTATGTGTGGAGATGAAGAGGAAAAGGACAGTTATGAACATTAATTACTGAATGCAACCAGAGCTGGAATGGATTCGCTGCTGTGTAGTGATTAAACTCCAAGCAGGGAAAATAGCGCGGTAATGAGTAAACAAGCGGATAGCGCTTCCACGCGGAGGGTCGGCAGTTGTGGCAACGGCGGCGCCGTCGTCTCCGCAGCCCCCCCGACCGCAGCATCTGCCCCTTCCTGCTCCGCTTTGACCTGGCCGTTGGTTTTAGCGCTCTCTTTTTATTAAAGAAGGTGCACTCGGCTGCGCCTGAGCAGAGCTCTTACCCAGAGCAGAAAAGGAATGAAAGGATGCGTTTGCAGAGTGCCATTCAAGGCTGCGGCGTGGAGGCATTAGCTAAATGAGCTGTCACCGTCAAAGGAAGGGAAATAGGATCAGCACGCCCGTGGTCAGCCACCCAGAACGCCGCTCGGTGAGATTCGGAGGTGGACTTTGACCGTGCTGCTGCGGAGGGAGGATGAGGGCGGAGGGGTAGCCTAACGATGGTGCTTCATGCCAGGCCTGACTGGTTTCCAGTTCAGGAGGCACAGAGCCGACGTGCATCACCAGCAGCTGCTGCCGAGCGGTGAGACGTGAGCCGGTTCATCCACCGCGGCACCGTGGACTCGTCCGTCCTCCGCACGCCTCATTTGAACTTGGAACCCACAGCTCTGGACTGGTTCCTGCCCAGTTGAGGACAAAGTACCATCTGCTGTGACTAACGGGGACTTTTGCTTTTAGAGAAGGAAAACCGACTCCTGAGTGGAGCTCAGGCTTGAGTGTCTTAATTTCCCTCCTAATTGCTGATCTCGTGGTGTGAGAGCTTTATTTACCCCCCCGGTTCTTCCCCGCGGCGATGCCGGACCACAGAGAACGTGGATGAAGGTGAAAGCACCAGCTCGCGGGCCTGAGCTCCTCCTCCTCAGCGCTCCTCTGATCCTCAGCTTGACACCGGTTGGCCCGAACGCCGGCAAACGTCTCTTTCTAAACCAGGCGAACTGGCCCTTTAACAGCGCGCCCATCCTAACCTGCGGCGGGCGACTTTAGCGACGGAACATCCCGTTTGACCTCTTCCATTAGTCACGCGGCGAAGCAGCGCGCCGCCTTCTCGGTCCTTAACAAGCAGAAACGACTGCGGCGGCCCCCGGCTGCCGCCCCCCCCTCCGCTGCTCCCCTCTGCCTGTTAATGGATATTTAAAGGGTATGTCAGGGATCAGCAGAAAGAGTGTCGGGAGGTCGGGCGAGACGTGCATTATCCTCCCTCTCCCTCCCGAGGGAAACACAGAATGAAACATGCATTAAACACGCCCCCCCCGCCCCCCCAGCACCACCGCCGTCACCTGTTTCAATATGCTCCGCTGGCCGGCTCCAGCACCACCTCTAATATCTTATGGAATTAAAGCGCTGACAGGTTATCGTAATCCAATTTCAGAGACAATGGTGCGCAGCGCCTCGCAGCGTGCCAGGGAACCCTGATCGCAATTGAATATGCACTTGGCGGATTAAATTATGCAGGAAGAAATAATTATGGCCTACATTGGGAAATATCTTTTTGGTGTTATTGTGCGCTGTACTGCCTTGTGTACAGCGCTCACTCCAGTGCACTCTACAAGATATCCAATCCAGGGCTGTCAGCCGCAAGAGGCCGGGGTGCAGGCGGCGGCGAGGGCGGCGGCGGCGAGGGCGGGTGATTGCTGTTATTGTGTTATTGTACACTCTGTCTCATAGTGCAATATCTGTTCTCAAAATAATGTCACCCTCTAATGAAGTAAGGCTCCTTTTATTATTTATCGGTCGCTTCCGCAGCCTGGAATTGCGCTGCGCTGCATGCCTGCGAGATGTTTTTAAAGGCCTCTTTAGATGAACACATTTGAATTGTAATGTGATTTTTCTTTTCCTCTTTTTTTTTCAGGAGGAGGAAATAATGCCTTCGCTCCGAGGGTGAACGTGCTGGGTCACGTGTGTCCGTTGTTTATTATTTGCGCTTCACAAAAACGGGGTCAAAACGAAGGTTAAGGGACCTCCCCAGGACGGCGGAGCCTGCCAATAATAACGTCTTTCGGAGCGTTCAAAGGTACTACAGGTGAAAGCAGGAGGCGGTAACCATGCCAACCGTTGCCTGATACCTGTGTTGTCTGCCTGTTTTCCCGATAGATGAAGCCTGACCAGAGGATCCAGTGGAGCCGGACAAGAAGGAGGTAGGTGATCAGAGAAGCAGGAGCGGGGTTTCTTCTGGAATTTGTTCCCAGTGACCCTTTTCCCTGATCTGGAGCCATAAACGTCCCCGGGGGCTCCTCCCGCAAGCGTTAACACCAATTACCAGCCGCCATTAAAGGCTCGCATCAATTCCCCCCCACGCTGTCATTACTGGGCGCCTGGTAAAACGCCGGAAAACACTCCTGGCGCAGGCGCCTCCGTGCACGCGCTGAAGCGCGCTGAGCGGTCTGATTTACAGCCCAGCGCCTGTCGCAGGGCCATCAAGCCGCCAGCTCACCAACCTTTCGTGACGGTGCAACTAATTGGGCGCCCATCAACTCCCACAGCCCCCGCCCTGGGCCTTTTAACCGTTATAATGGCGCACCAGCCTGCCTGGACGCAGCGTGACGGGCGCTGGAAGGCATCGGCGTGGTTGCGTCCACTCAAACATCCTCAGCTGGGTTACCAGCGCGCAAACCGACGTTGACCAGAACGACTCCTTAGCCCGCTTTAATGTTCGCCAATGGTGACGCTCGTCAGCGCTGCGCCTCCACACCTACGCCCACGTGGGCTGCGTGTTGTTGCCAGGATCCGGAGTGTGATCAAATTAGAGCCCGTCAGCGCGAGCTCCGCTTTCGTCAGATTGACGCCATCGCTTGCTGTCGCTTTCCTGGCGTGGCCGCGGTTCAAAATATCTCCTTCTATTTCCGTGGCACGAGGGTGAACGTGGCTTCTTCCTTCCACTGAGCTTAAATCCCTCCAGTCTGAAAGAAATGCCCATTGACGTCGACTATCTCTGCATTTGCTCGCTTGGCCACCGGGGGGGGCACAGAGAAGCGCTTCCGGCGGCCTTTCAGCCTGATTCCTGCGTGGCTGGTGATCTCTCCTTCCGCTCTGACCTACATACCACGAGCCGCGGCCTGACATGTAGAGCACGGAGAGCCTGATGGCTGTTTGGATTCCATCTGAAGGCGAGCATCCGGGCATGTCCGAGCCAAGCGGCGCAAATGGCTCTCGCCCTCCGGGAAGGACTTCACGTCATCCATCGGCAGGCGGGGTGAGGGCTGAGGCCATCCCAGTGTGGCCAGTTGGCAGACTCCCTCCCGGACCAGTCCCTGGGAGCCCTGGTGGACTGGGAAAGGGAGCGGTCGGACTTTGCTCACAGCTGGTGAGTTTCTGCCGGAGGACTGATGGAAGTCTGAGCCTTGAATTTGTTGCATTTCCAATTGTTCAGAGACGCTGCCGCCACCTGCTTTCCCTTCTGAAGAGCAGCCCTGCTGGATTCAGACCAGCTTGAGTTTCTCAGATTCCAAGCGGAGACACGGACTGGTCTCGCTGTCCGCCCGATGAAACGCCTCGGCTTCCCGCACAAACCACCCACGTGCCCCCTGGCAAGCATTCCCAGGACCGCGAGCCCAGCTCGACAACAGGCACCAGAACGGGCTCGCCTCAGACCGGAACAGGGAGGAAAAGAGGACGGGAAGCAACCCACAGCGGACTGCTGTGGGAAAAAGCTCTGTGCTGTGTGCTTGCCATCTTATCCTCCATCTCGTCCTCCCTCTGTGTGGGGAGGCGTTTGGTAGAGCGCTCCCGTCTCCAACCTGGACAGCTGCCGGTGGCCAGGAGGGATGCCAGGAAACCGAGGAGCTTCCAAAAATTCCCACGGTGCTCGCGGGGAGCAGCCTCTCAGATAATCAGACAGCGTAGTGGCGAGGCGCTGTGGACGCTGATATGAAGGAGTGATGCGAAGTGCCGTGTAGGTGTGAACTATTCTGAGGAGCTGGCGCCGCCGGGGGGCGGCTGACCCCCCCCATATGCCCAGTCCGGTCTGGTTTCGCCGCCTTCCGTCCAAGCCCAACCGGCTGGGAGCCTCCACAGAAGTTATCAGCAGCAGCGTGGAGGTCTGAGGCTCGGAGCCCAGGAACCTGGGTGTAGCGCCTGATGGAGGCACGCTCGTGTGTCACACACACACACACACACATGTGCTCACAGGGGGCTGCAACCCGATCCTGGTGACAGCTGCGGAGGAGAGCCGGAGGACCTTTTATCGCATTTAGCTCTTTGGAGGAGGAGAACATTAGTTTTAGGTTGCGTCTCTGTCTGGCTGCCTCCTCCGTCTCTGCAGCTGGACCCACTCGCTACCAGGAGGTTTACGGCGCCCGCGGCTCGTCGAGTGGTTCCGAGGGGTCCGCCCCCACGGAGCGCCATGGACTCCGGTTCACGCCAGTCCGGTTTAGACGAGCTCGGTTATGGAGAGAATGAGGAATCACCAACAGTTGATTCTGAAGTGAGGAGGAACAACAAAAAGCTCCCATATGGCCGCTTCAGATGAGCGCTTATCCAATCGGGGGCGGGGGACAAATTTGGGGGGATTTGACAGGAAGCTGAGAGGCCCTTTGGCAGCATTTTGGGAGACAGCTCTCGGAGGAGGATGTATGAGCGACCCGGAGGGGGAGGAACAAATGGAGGGCGTCTCCGAGCAGATGGCAGCCAGCTCTGGGGGGACTGGCACAGGGAGCGGGGGGGGTGACGGGTGGAAACCAAGGGCCGCCTCCCAAAGCCCCCCTCCCGCTGCTGTCCTGCAAGCCACGTCGCCGTGGTAACCCAGGACTCGTCTGCCACCTCACCTGAGAACTAGCACTAGCTTCAGGTAGCTCTCATCCTGGATAAGCATGCACTTTTTTCTTTCCCCGTCCCCGAAGAGCACTGCAGTGCTTCTTCTTCTTCTTTGTTGTGGCGTCTCGCAGACACTCCACTGCCACCTTCTGGCTGCGGGTTTTGTTGACTGTAGCCGTCATTAGAACAACCTTTCTGTTTCTCACTTCTCAGCTTTGGAATATGTCAATACAACATTGTTACTTCAACATGGTGCTCCAGGCTAACATCTGACTCTTTATCCTCTTTGTTTGGCAATGTTTTCCAATGAAAACTCGACTTAAGTGGAGGAAAATGAACTGACCCGGTTTCACAACCAATCAGAGCCTTTGGTGGGATTGGCTTGACTCAGCAGAGCATATGGACGCCTCAAGACATCATAGGACAGCGGGAGTAGAGCTCGTCTGGGTCCCGGAGAAGCTTTTCATGCAAACCAGCCCGAGCAGATTAAAACCACAGCACATAATCCTCACAAAAAGGACTTTAAGTTGAGAAAAATGCCATTACATGCATGCTGTTGTCTCTGACCATAATTATTAGACGCTGAAATTGTGTTTAAAATGCACTTATAGTGCTTCAGTGGCTGCAAAGCACCACTTATAGCTAAGTGCTAGCCAACATTTGTGCAATCAACATTTTCTCTGAAGATGATGATGTTTGGGCTGCGCAGGAGACAGCAAATGATCGAAGAAAAGAAAACCTTTAAAAAATGGTTTTCTTTTCCCCAACGTTGTTGAATGTAGTTAATCAATGTCCCCGAGAGGAAAGATACGAGTGTCGGTCCGCCACGGAGAAGGCTGCGTCCTCATCGCTCTTTTTATGGAAAAAAACAAAACAAAACAATTATCCGCCATCCCTTCATTCTCAAAGAAGAGTGCAGCGACAAGAAAAACAACAACACTTGCTGGGAGAACATTCTGTCCCCCTCCCGCTCTCATCCTTCCCCGGATGCTGATTTTCATTTTAATTGCGTCAAAGCTCTTTTTCTCACATCTGAAAAGTGTGTACGTGTGAGGGTGTTGATTAGAGAATGTAAAAATACAGCATGTAGGATTTTTATGCTAATTACCCTTTAAACCTCGCTCACGTCAGTCGGCATCCCTAATTAGCATGTTTCCAACCAGAGCAAGGAAGAGTGAGAGAATCGCGCGATGCAGCTCTGCGCGGGCTAAATTAGCGGTGTGAAAACCTAGCCGTTTGATTTTCTCCTTCCTTTCATTCTCTCCTTCTTCCCTCCTCCGCCACCCACACCTGCCGACTCGTCTGTCAGGGATGGAGCCGCTCGCACTTTTCCCGTCTGTCTGCGGCCGCTCCCACCCGTCTCCCTCCTCCTCCTCCGCGTCTCCTCCCTCCTGGCGCTCGCTTGGTGAGGTTTGGCTTTGCTGTGCTGTTGCAGAGGCGATATTCCTTTTCTTCATCCTCTCAGGAGCAGAGAAGGGCGGCCGTTAGCTTCTGCTAGCCACAGCGGTGACGCTGGCCTGATCGATTACGCGGAATCAGATGCTTTAAGTATGTCAAGTTCGCTTTTCTCTCCATAGAAATGCGGATTTCTGATGCGGTGTGTAGTTACAGCGTTGTGGCCGACCAGCCTTCCCTTTGCTTTGACGTGTTCCTGCATTAATGCATATTTTCCTCAATGTTTTGCACCCAGTCAGAGACAAACGTAACCACCTCCCTCCAGGAGTGCAATCTTTTCGTTTTCTTGTTCAGTTTCTCTTTCCTCCCCCTGGTTTCCCGGTGTGTTTGCCACCAGACGTTAATAAAGTTTGATCAGAGAGTTAGCGTGCGCCTGGGCCCGAGGAGCACCAAGGCTGTGGCTAAAAGCCAGCCGTGTTTTGCCGGTTTAAAGGCGTGAGTGCCCTCAAGGTTGGAGCCTTTATGCTGGATGGAGGCGCTCGCCAGCCTGTGATTAAAACCTCACACAGGCGCCATCACGCTCTGACCACTGAACACTTTACTAGCTTCTCTTTGTCCGGCGCTAGCCTTTTACGAAGGCCGCGACCTGCTCGTTAGCGCCCTCCGCCGGCGGAGGTCCATTACCCCAAACCTGCCAGTGACGACGTGTAAAGATAGCTTTCATTTTCCGCTCCGAGCTCCAGTTTAGTGTCTGCACTTTGCGTTAGCGTCTTAGCACAGAACGCCTTGGCAGATTTACTGCAAACCCAAACGCATTCTGTTTATGCCGATGAAAAAGCGAGCAGACGACGGGCAGGAAAACTTTATGAGCTCTTCATCAAAATATGGCAGCTTATATAATCTTTTACCGGCGACGGCTTTGTTGCTGGCTGTAAATCCAGCCCTGTTGCAGCGGAATTTTCCACGTCAGATCTGCTTTAACGGTCTCTGCCTTCACTAAACTACTTCCCATCCTTTCCCCAGCAGGTGAAAATTAGCAGTTTGATCTATTTCTTTCTTTTAACAAGAGCAATCTGTTAACGCTCCCCCCTCTCTGCCTCGCAGGTGCAACCTAAATGCTAATGGGTTCTTTTTTAATTGTTATTGTTCTTATTTTACTTCATGTGTTGTGAGAAGAATCATTTTTGAACACTGTGGTAGTCATTGTAATTAATAAGCTGGAAGAAGGCTAAGAAAATCTCCATGTAATTAGTTGATTTAGCCTAATGGGCTAATCCCTAGAACTCCTCTGGAGGCGGTTATTCTTTATCAGCGTACCGCTGCGAGATCCTCGTCATCGGAGAAGACGTCATCACACTGACGAAATCCCATTTCCAAGCACCAATAATGGGTTTCATCCACTTGAAGCCCAGTTCGGCCACCTGAGCGTTAGCGAAGCTAGTCTCGCATGTAGGTTTCTGGCTAAGCTAGCTGACTGCGGACCGAGGCTGGGTCACATGACCTGGGGTTTGGAAGTCGTGGCTCCGGCCACCGTTCCTCTTCCTCCTCCTCCTCCTCCTCCGGCATGGACGGCAACTTCCTGCGCATCTTAGTGAGACCTCCGGGGGCTGGATGCTCGGTGCGCTTCAGCAGCAGTGTGGGCTGCTTTTTGCGCTTCCAATTAAATCCCCGAAACAAAGGATAATGGCTGTGGGCAATTTGGACCGCGTGTAGCACACGCAGGGGTGCGGCGCACCGAGGCAGCGGCTCTGCGCTCATCACTCGGGCGGCGCGGCCGGCTCTGGAGCAGGACAGCTACAGATGTTTAGAGCGGACCGGGCAGCGTCCAGGAGACGGAAAAGTACCGCTTGGAAGAGGAGGAAAGCAGACAGAGGTGTGGAGGGCAGAAAAGCAGGCGCTATTATCCAGACGGGTCAAGCTGAGGTATACAGAGGCGGAGAGCCGTGAGTGAGCGCTGGATGGTCTCCAGCAGCTCCATTGATTTCCCCCCGTCTCCTCGATTGGCCTCTGATGCTCGACGCCTCCCCGCAGTCAGCGAGAGAATGGGCCGGAACAAAGCCCTCCGCTGACACCCGCTGACCACCGCCTCTGTCCCAGACCTCCGCTGCGGAGGTAAAAGCACCGCCGGCACCCCCTCCCACTCCGGCCCCCTCGGCTGACATTTGACTCCACAGAAAGCGCCGAGGTCACCATCGACCTTCCATTCTTCCTACGCCCGCGCTTTCTCTCTCCTCTTTGGTGTTTGTGTGTTTCGGCTGTCAAAGCCGAGACGACCCCGGACCATCAGATGGCTTCAGGAATCAGTGTACAGGAAAACCCTCCTGGGATGTGTAAACCAGCGGAAGGCAGTTTGTTCAGCCTGGGGGCGCTGGACCGGACCTTTTTCTAACCAGCCAAGCTGACAGCCCTGGAGAAATGATTGCAAAGCCTCCGCGGGCCAGATTAAAGCGTTCATCGGGCCACACGTGGCCCCCGGGCCTCAGTTTGCCAAAACTGTCTCACCATCTATAATGGAACTAATAAATCATAAAAGATTTCCTCCCAGCTGTGAGGTTTTCCAGGCCACCTCTGGCTCCGCCTCCGCCCTGCTCACCCGGCGTGTCTGCGTTGGAAGGGGCGCCACGGCCCACGGATCAACACCAGTTAGCCTCTGTTGCACCTTGCATTCGTCATCCGGTTAGCTAGCAGCAGGTACGGACCGGTGTCCGGCGCAGGCCTGCACACACACCCGCTCTGTGTGTTGCTCCTCTCGGCCGCGTTTGTTAATCAGTGATTTTTAACCGAAGCCGCGGTGCGAGCTATTTGCTGGTAATTATGATCTTCGATTAGGGAATCAATTGGCTGTGGTGTCTTGACAGCTTTGATGGATGCAGCCTTGGGCGCAGGCTGTGAAAACCTCGCACGGCGGCGGCGGGAAGAAAAGGTGGATGAAGAGGAAGGAGCCAAGCCTCCGCAGGGGGAGGATGAGTAACGAGGAGCGCTGTTGAGAGCTCAGGTAGGCCTCAGAGGTGGACGGCGCCAACTCTTTGCTGTCAAAGCCCAGAGCTTTTTGATCGCTTCGCCGAGTTGCACCGGCGCCACGGGCCTGGTTTTAACAGCAGCTGCTGCGTGTGGAGTCGGAGGAGGCAGCGCTATCGACCCGACCCCATTGATTCCCAACGTCAAGTCCAGACAGAGAACCAGAGCGCGCTCGCTGCCCACATCTGTGCTCCTCCTCCTGTGTGTGTGTGTGTGTGTGTGAGCACATCAGACCTTCAGAGAGGCCATCCTGGCTTGGATGAGTTCAGCTTCCTAAATGTACAATGTGTGAATAATAAGTTAGCAGCTAGCAGCAGATTCGTGTTCGCCGGTGTTTCCAGCGTAAAACCGGTTCACCGCAGCCGCTGTTTGCTCGCCCCTCCTTCCGGTTTCCCCCCTCGGATGCTCGGCAGAAGTTAATCAGGTTAAAGTCGGTCTTCGTTAGGGCTAACTTTAATTGAATCCCCAGAGCGGTTGTGTGTCTCCTGGTCCCCCCCTCACTCTGGCTAAACCCACCTGACGGTGGTATTTATGGAGCTACGCCAGTCCTAGCGGCACAGCTTGGCCTCCCTCAGAGGTCGCTGACCTTCTGGCCATCTTTCTGCCTGTTTAAAAGGATTCTGTCGTTCTGTCCCGACTCTGAGCTTGTTTTTCTTTGACTCCCCATCCCCAGATCGTTGCAGATCTCCATAATTTACCAGCAGCTTCTCCAAAGTCATATTTCAGAGGCGTCCCGCTGCCTAGCCGAGCCAGCGAGCGAGCCCCGCGTCGTTCAGCCTCAGCATGGGGGAGCCACCAAAGGTAGAGCTGCAGTCAGGGGTTTCAGTCAGAACACAAGCTCTGAACAGAAGCAGCACAAGCGCAGATCGGAGGCAGGATCGGAGCCTAACAGGGAAACGAGTCGATGAAAGAGCGCGGGAGGAAACTTAATCAAAGGCAGAGCCTCACCTGACTGCGGGGAGGATTCGCCGGCTGCGCCGCATCCTCGCACGCGGCGCTTTTCTGGCCTTATTTAGTTTTAGTTATCCTGTTTAACGTCTGATTGCAGAGGTGCTGCACGAGAGGCTTTGTTAGAAAATGGCTCTGCATTAAGTGCTTTTATCTGTCATTTAGCAGGAAATGGAGGTAGCTGATAAAATTGCGCAACAACAACGACAACGAGTAGGGAAAAAAATGAGGAAGTGGCTGTAATTAAAGGCCAAGTGTGGCTAGCGCACGTAGCAGAAACCGCTGCTGGGTTTAGATTAGTGGCTGCTCCCGGTCCTTTTCCCCGTCGGTGCCACGGTAACGGGAGACGACAGCAAGCCCAAAGGTGCGCTGGAGGTTCCGAGGAGAAACTTTTAAAGTCCATTAAAGTGGTTCGCCAGTCCGGCCCAGGCTTTCTCTCCTCCACTCGTCTCTTTGGCCCCTCAATTTCGATGCTAGCAGTGAACTAATCCCTCTCTCATTATACAGGAGCAACAGTTTTTAAGGAGCCAACCTTGATGAAATTATTATCGGGGCTCATAATTGGATGAGGGACCAGTGCTTCTCAGAAATGCGATAGCTAGGACGCCTCTTTGGCTGCTTTTGTGTCTCTCCTGCATCCCCCCCACCCTTCCATTACTCCAGCTTCTATTCTTCTGTCTCTGGCCTGCCCACTGACGTGCCCCCCCGCCCTCCCACCCCCCGTCTTGGAGCATTAGATGAGTGTGGTGGTCTAATTGCTTTCTTCAGGGAGAGAATTAGCATGAGCTGTCGTGAGCGCTCCAGTCTAATGCATAAAGAACAGGCAGAAAAGGCCCAAAAATGGGAGCCGGGGCTCCTTGGACACTGCCTCCATTAGCCAATCTGTCTAACTTTAAGGGCACTAGGGAGTCAGCAACGGCTGGATTCGGCACCTTCTGCTGTTCACAGAAGTTTGTAGGTCATTAAACATGTTCAGCAAACGACAAAAACCCTGAGAATTCCATTTGGAAGGAGGGAACGTGCTACTTTATCGAACCTCCTATGCTCCTTTTTAGCCCTCTGAGCTGTCCTAGAAACCCTGATTTTATGTCTAAACTTGTCGTCTTCGTGAAAGACCCTGACTTTTGGTCCTCCTCAGATCATTTCACCATGTCAGCCGGTCCTAATGGCTGCGTGGCGCCGGCCTCTGGCGGCGCGGGTTGCGCGTGGAGACGGGTTCTCCAGAGCGGTGAGGAAGCTGTGTGTTCAGCTTTACGTTACGGTTGGAACACACAGGGCTGGTTCATTAGGGTTGTTTCAGTTCAGATCCATCTGATCTGTGCTTCTCCCCACCGAGCTCCTGAGTAGGCGTCACTCGGCAGCCTGCAGCCGTCGCACAATTTATGAAGAGTGGAAAAAGGCCTCAAAAAGTCCTGCCTTGGTTGTTTTTATCACACCTGTCGTATCGCTAGCGCTGCCGAGGCGGAGCCGGCGAGCAGCCGCTCATTTCTGTCCTTTCGGGCTTCTTGTGTGATGTGTTCCTGCAGAGTGATGGCTCCGCCAGACGAAAAGTGCCGCATGAAGGGCAATAACCGCAGACAGCATTTTTGTCGAGAGAGCTCCGCTCGCTGCCTCCGCCGACCGCCTGCTCCTCTCTTTTGCGGGTTGAAATATTACCCATTTTCAGGGGTCGTTCAGATTCTCTGCAGTTCCGCTCCGCTAATGAGCCGGCCGCCTCGCGCAGCTATTGAAGACGCGCGTTTCCAGGGGCAAAAGGCTGTTTTCTGCGTGCGGTTTGGGCACCTGAGCTTCCGGCTGGTTGGGCTGCTGTTGAGCAGGGCCTAATTGAGCAGACATCAGACTTTGATTAATGTTGTTGATGAGCGCTCCCAGCAGGGGCCGCCGCAGACGGGAAGAGCTGTCAGACAAACACCCGGCTCACGTCCTTAATTTGCCTCCACCGGAGCTTCAGCGGCTCTCTGGCTCGCCGTTGGTGGGGATAAACCAAAGCGAAGGCTGGCTCCTGAGCGTCCGGTGATCTGATGGGTTCCTCCCCGTCAGCTAGCATCAGCCGGTGGAGCCGTTCTTCCTCTCCCTCGGCATCTTCGTCCCAGCTAATTTCATCCGGAGGTCGGTTAATAAAGCTAGCAGGTCGCCGCGCCACTCTGATGCTCATCTGCACGTTCCGTTTGGGCTGACAGTCATCCTAGCCGCATTAAGAACCCCCATATTAGCGGTTATCACAGTCGCCTTTCATGTTGGTCATTGGCATTTTCAGTGGCGGCGCTTTAATAACTTAATTAATTGGGATTCCTTTCAGTGTGACACGGAGGGCCTGTCTGTGGAAAGTGATTCCAGGGAGACGTGGCTAAGCTTCCTGTCAGCGTGTGTGTGTGTACTTTACTGGTCTTATCATATAATTAAGTGGTATTTAATCAACTGTTGTTAAACTCAGTGTTATTTCCACAAACAAGTGAGGAGGCTTTACACTATATAATCAGTTAAACACACACACACAGGTCCTGTCATTACTTTATTGTGTTTCAAATTTCATTAAACCGAAATCTGAGCCGGAATAACAAAGCAAATATTAGCCTGGAGAGCCCGGAGAGCCTGGAACGCTGCGTTAACGGCTCCCAATAAAAACATTATTAAAAGGTTTGATTCCTGCTAAGAGGTGAACACGAAGCCACAACCACCCCCTCAGGTCCATCCCAGGGAGGATGGGCTTCACCAAGGACCTGTCGCCATGGACAGGGGGAAGGAGAGGAAGAGGAGGAGGAGGGGGACGAGCAAAGGAAGGTCACGAAAGGCAAGCAGTCGTCCCAGGAGCAGGACAAGATCATAATGAGGCTGGGGGAAGCAGGAGAAGGTGGAAACGGAGGGAGAAGAGCAGGACTAAGGGATTGCACCCTTGAGGATGCGGAGGGGATGAAAAGTGGAAGATGAGGAGGTGTGACGATGCCAACGGCGGCAGCGTCCATGCAGATGGCTGCAGGAAGCCTCCAACGCCTGAGCGTCGGCTCCCCGCTGGGCCCCATCGCACCTGCGAGACGTGGGAAGAGCCACTCGATCTGAACGTGCACGCGAGACGGCGCACGAGACACGGGCACGCGTCCGTCTGGGACGGTCCTCATCCGTGTCCCTGCTCAATAACAGCGGATAGACGGACGGAGGGCGGTCCGAGGGCTGCGGCACATCATCGGGCTTTAATATCAACCCTCCGTCTCATCGCGCCTGCTTTTAATATGGAAAGCTGCCCGGCCAAGCCAGCTCGCCGCTTTATTGGCTGTTGGTCTTGAGTGGCAGCCTCCATTTTTGCAGAGGATATAATAAGGAAGCCCTGCGAGAGGTGTGGAATCCAATAAATAAGACCATAAAACACAGCCAGCGTCCCGCTGCTGTTCCTGGGCTTGCTCACCACTTTCTGTCTCATCTGCATGTCTCATTTTCATTTGTTTCAAACAGCTTCTCATCGCAGCAGGAGCGCGCGCTTCCACCTGCCCTCGTTTACCTATTTGTTCTCTCCTTCTGCCCTCCCCTGACAGACGTCATCCCATCCTTACTCACCCCTCCGCGGACTTTAATTAATCTATTTTAAGTTAACTGTCGGGTCTTTTTGCTTGTCTCATAGCGGCGGCACCGCGGACCCTCTTTTTTTTAATCGCAAGAACAATAAAAACATTTTCTCTGCTTTCACTCCAGAGAACATGTCAAATTAAGTCTGCTCGACTTCCAATAACTTTATGATGCTCCAGAAATAACATGACCGGTGCAGCTTGACCCACCAGTACAGATTGATTTTCCAAGTTCCATCAGCAGAACAGAGCAGCGCCTCCTCCTCCTCCTCCTCCTCCTCTTCCTCCTCTTCTTCTTCTGTTGTTGTTTTTCCCCAAGATGTCGCTGGTCCTTTTGATAGCTGCTATCATATTTTTAAAAGCCATTTTAATTTCCTCTGGGCTTGTTGAAGCTGTTCTCGTCTCATACCCGTTGGAAAATAAAAAAAGCATATGTAATTGCACCCTGGCGGTTGCTAAGCGACGCGTCCTGGCCGAGCAGCTTCAATTGAACAGGTGACGTCGCGTCTCAAGATGGATGTTTACTGTTTACCTCTGACTTCAGATGGTTGGATCATGGAAGAAAAAAAGCCGTGACCCCAGAGGGCATGCGTTTCTTACACACACACACACACACACACCTTTGGACAGCGTAAAGCTTGAGCCTCCATCTGCTGAATCTGGGTCTCAGAAACACAGCATCAGCATCTTTTGATGTGTCTTTACGCTCCGAGTCTCCTGGAACGCCGCGCCGACCAGGTTGGCCGAGGAGAGCGCGCTCTTCCCGCCTTCCTCTGATGTTCCAAACGTTTGTGTCGCATCCTGATCCGCTAAAAAAGCCCTCAGCTCCTCCCGGATTTGTTCCACCTTCATTACAAAATGCTAACAAGAGCAATTATTTCTCATTCCAGCCATCTCCTGCCTGATCCAGCGCAATCATCATCATGTTAACCTGCATCATCAAGGTACTGATTACACACACACACACACACACACACACACACACGCAGGCTCTCAGAGTGCAGCATTCTCATCTAATCTGCGCCGCTGTCTTCCTGTTGTAATCAAACATCGTCATTCCTAATTGAAGTGGCGATGGCAGAAAAAACAGGATATTGAGCCCAAGTCCGAGGGGCTCGGCTGGGATCGGAGGTCCTGACCGAAAGGCCGAGGCCCTCGGATAACACCAGAAAGTCCGGAGAGCGTGACGGGGGCCAGGAAGGGAGTTGCTAGTCCAGATTCCTTCACGTTAGCGTAAGCCAGGAGGATTTTCAAAAAGCTGTCAGGTTCTCCTCAGGGACTGAGGGACTGTCCCTTCAGCCTTCCTGGCTCAGAAACCTCCGCTCTCAGAGATCAAAGGGGCCCGAGCTGGGTCGTCATCCTCTCTTTCCCGAATGTCCAGCTGGCTCAGGCTGTTTTGACGTTCCGGCCTCTGCGGTGATGTAAGTAGTTGGAGGGAAACGCAGATTTCAGCAATCCCAGTGTAGCCAGAGGCAGGGAGCAGCCTGGGCCCCCATCAGACGGAGGCCAGACGGCTCTGCGAATGAAAAAGGGCTCCTGCCGCGCCCCCCTCCCACCAACCACCAGCCTGCGCTCCGAATCAAAGCCGAGGAGCGGGAAGCGGGACGCCGTGCACCTTTGTCAGCAGTCTGGAACACAAAATTGTTCCCCTGCAGGGACTTGCGGAAGAAGCGTGGGAGGAGTGAAGGAGCGCTCAGCCACAGCCGGGCGGCGTGGGTTCGGTGGCGGGTTGAAGATCAAGCCCGTGTGACGCCGCGTCGGCAGGTTTCTGCTGCAGCAGCAGCCGAGAGTTCAACGTTAGCGGCTTGAGCAGACCTGAGCGATGGCGCAGAGCGCCCGGAGGAGCCGCGGTGGTCCACCTCTCACGGTCCACATCCTGGCTGGAGCTGTGGAAACTCAGTCCTCAGCATCCTCATTGCCGCCACGGCAACAGCGGTCCCCCCCCCCCCCCCATGAAAGCCTGGCGCTGATCTGGTGTGTATACATCATTTAATGATGAGGTGGTAGCGGGGAGGAGCTCGGTTCCCCGACATCAGTCGCTGCACGGGCGTTTTAACCTCAGAGCAAGTGACAATAAAGAGGAAAGAACCAGGAGAAAGTGGAAGAAGATCTCTTTCCTGCTTCCTCCGCTGTCACGGATGGCGGCTGCGTTTGATGCCAGCGATAACGCCGTGTGGCTAATGAGGAGCGAGCGCGGCGCGCTCATTAAACTGTGAGTCTTGGTGCGCCTGTGTGTGAGAGAGCGAAAACTCATTAAAATTCCCTCTCTCAAAGGCCAAGTTAGTGAGGAGAATGATGCCGCGTCCTGTTGCAGCAGCACAATCCAAACACGTCCGTGGCTGCGCCTCACCTGGCGCCCGTGACACGCGGCGCTTCTCCCGTGACGTCTCCGAGCAGGGTTGAGAGCAGGCAGCCGCCGCTCGCCGTGAATTGGGCGACGCGGCGATGGATCGCATCGGTGGCGCTGGTGTAGCTGCGCTCTTCCTCCTCCTTTGTGGCGGGAGGCCACCGGGGTGACTCTCGGGGTGGTGCCAGCTGTGCGGTGGTGGGTCTGCGCCCCGCGCACCCGTCTGTGAAATATTAATGCCCTTGAAATGAATTTTTAACGTTTATTCTCCCGCCCGTCCGCTGCGGCTGCGTACGGCGGGGCGGGAGGCGGTAATAAAGGGATAAAAGCGCCGGATGCGGCGGTGGCGGGCAGCTGAGGCGCTGGTGCTCGGCCGCACCTCTGCGTTGAGTAGAGTCATCATGCGACGCCAGGTGCTCTCACGCTCACAGCGTGGTTTGATTCTCCCCGTCGAGCAGGGTGACCTGGCATTTCGGTGACTTTTAGAAGTGTTACCACGCTGACATACTGCTCGCTCATTTCCCCTCCGATGCAGCCCTCCCTCGCTCGCGCCCTCGCTCCTCGGTCTCCATATTTGTTGTTTACTGCCTCTAAAGACTGAAGCCTTCGCTGTGGTCGTAGGAAAACCTGTTTTTTACGCCATTTTCCAGCAGCCTGGGTGGAAATGACCTCCCAGAGCTGCATTCAGGTCCCTGCCCTGCAGCTTTGCAGCTTTGCAGCTGAGCTTGCTTGGCCTTAAGCATCCTGCTGGTGAACATGCCCGCCTCCCAACCGGCCAATGAGGGGAGGTTTTTCCTCGGCCTCCTAATGAAATCCTGTCCAATCACCAGCAGCGTGTCATTTATTCCGGCGTCGCCTGGCGTCAGTTTGATCGTGGACGCAACAGGACAAAATTGGAAAAAAAGGATCTCTTCCAATTATCTGCACTGACGGTCTTAGCGAGCAGACTGACCTCCACCTCCTTGTATCTTAGCGATTTAATTTAACCCTCGCCGCGCGCCGTACGCGCTAATTAGGAAGCGTTTCAAAGAGAACGCTCACACCGGGAGGGAATAAAAAGCAGCCTAATGGACAGAGAGAGGGAAATCAACACACAGATGCGATGGCTGCAGGGTTTCAGGGGAGGCTGGCCCCCCCAGCAGCTACATGATGAAGCGAAAAGAGGAAACGTGTTCATCCGGGAGCTTATCTGGCAGGAACCCGGGTTTCTGCATATTTGTGTGATGGCGGAGGAGCAGATACGGCAGCCAGGATTAGAAGGTTTTGGTCGCCCCGTCCGAACCCATTACAGCCTCTGCACAGCTCAGCTCCCAGCTCCAATTAGCTCCTCCGTCCTCCAGTGGAAACGCCGGCCAGCGGCGTTAGCTCCTCTCCGCTAACTTCCAGCGTGCGTGAGAACGAGCTCCCAGCGCGCCGCCGCCGCTTGTCAGATTGTCCCATTAGCGAGCCTCAGCCTTTAGTACCACTTAGCAGGCCCAGTGTGTGCCCGTGTGGATTTCTGCCAAATGTGCTTCTCAGTCTGCCACCCAAAAAGCTCCAAAGTCAAATGTGTGTGTGCACGCGCATGTGTGCGCGCGCGTGTGTGTCAGGGGAGGGGGCTGCGTGCACACAGGCCTGCTCGCGAAGCCATCACTGTGTCAGATTACTTTTAAGGCGGATTGTCGTATACATGACTTTGCATTTCCTCTCTCACTTTGAAGTTTTTTACCCCCAAAGCTGCCTTTTTTCTCCTTTTTTCTCCTTTTTTCTCCTTTTTTCTCCCTTTTTTCTCCTTTTTTTCCTGCTCTTTTGCTTCATCTAATGTAAGACGCGTGAGCATCTGTGCGTGCGTGCGCGCTCGCAAGCGTGTTGGCATTTTCCGCAGTGCTGCGTGCGCTGTGTTTGCAGGGATTACCGACGGTGGGGGCTGGAGCCCCCCGCCCACCACTCCTAATGACGCTGGAGGCTAGGAGCGGCTAACTCCTGAACGCAACCGTCCCTGTGTTAGCCTCAGTCGTTTAGCCTCCACGTCTGCATTCCGACGACTCCACGGCCTCATGAAGGATGCGCACGTGAGCGACTGCCTCCCCCCGGGGGCCGCAGCTCATTTCTTCTAATAATGCCATTTAATGGCCTCTCATTGTGTCGTTGACAAGGCCTCCCACGGGAGCTGTTAGCGCGCTGGCTCTTCTCCTTTCTGCGTGTCCTTGCTGCGTCTGGAGTTGCAGTCGGTGTCTTATTTACCGGATGAAGTCAGAGGTGTTTGGTGGCAGCAGGAGATTTCCCAACCAACCTCGTCTCTGAGGCTGCTAGCGTTAGCTGGTTTAGCTAACGATACGTCCAAACGGCACGGGGATGATTCTGAGCCTTTGGTTGTTTTCACCACTTTTCTCTTTATCACATGCTTTCTGTGGTAAATGTGTGTGTGTGTGTGTGTGTGTGTGTGTGTGTGTAGCTGCAGGATGTCACATCTAAGTGCAGCGGTGTGGGGGAGCGTGTTCCTGGGGTTGTGCTAGCAGTTTGATCTCTCCACATTAGCCAGATTCCCTGCTATGCTGGCCTCATTACTTTAGCCAGTTCAGGCTCTCGCTCTGCACCCGTTCATGTCGGCCTCCCTCCCTTTTTCTGTCTCCTCTTTCATCTACCATATACTTTGTGTGTGTGTGTGTGTGTGTGTGTGTGTGTGTGTGTTGCGGTCCTGACCCAAGCTTTCATTTGGACCAGCGACGGAGCAGCGTGGAGGTGGTGGTTGTGTCTGCGCTGCTCTAATAGGGACAATCTATTGATTAGCATTTAGCGCTGCGGGTCCAGACTCCCCGGTCAGTTCCTGATGAGAGGAAATGCAGCTGCGGGGGGGTGGGGGGGGACATGCTCTGGAGAATCAGATAATCACCAGCGTCCATGTTGTGCATTTCTGATGCGGCTTGGGCGAGAGCTTAACCACAGCGCTTGATCGTAACGAGATATTTTGATCGACATTTACGAGAGCGTGCACAATTAATCCAGATTTGATTGAATCGGAATGGTCCCCGGGGGGGGGACATGGACCGCTGCTACGGAGAACCGGGACGCAGTTTCATTAGAAGAGCGCAAACAAACAACAAGCAGGCAGACGAGCGCGTCGGTAATGAGCGAGCCAATCGCCCCCCGTTTACTTTCAATGGCGAATTAATAGGACGCGCTTGTTTTTGATGGATCAATTTCAGCAGACGCCGCCGCCAGAGCGTGAGGATCAGGAGGGGACGCGTGGACGCATTAGCCGGCACTTCCAAGAGTGAATTTTTAACCATCGATTAAACAATTAGAGGCCCGTTTGCTGGCGCTGGTCGATCCTGCGCGGTAATCTTTAATGTCCTCCCTCCTAGCAGCAGCTGGAGCCCCACGACTCCCTCCGCCCGGACAAGATGGCGGCGGCGGCTCTGAAGTGCAATCGGGCAGGTGAAGTTGCGCGAAGGGACGTCCAGGAGCCTTTGATATGTGACCGTAGCGGTTTTCAGACGCTGCCTTCAAAGGAGCGCCGGCGACCGCTCAATCAAAGCCAGCCACAGATTCCTGATGAAGATCCAGAGCCGCGCAGGCCTGCGTGTGGTTGCATCAGATGTTCCCAGCTCCTGGAAGGCTTGGAATCACCTGCTCTGGCCCCGCCCTCCTGCAGCGCCGCAGGTGCGCTTGAGCGGAATCGAGCCTGGCTGAGAGCGAGGAAAGATGGAGACAGGGAGTCTGGAGGGGGAAACGAGGGGATGGGGAGGCAGGGTAATTGAAATTGAGAGCCCAGCAGCAGCAGCAGCAGCAGCAGCAGCAGCAGCAGCAGCAGCAGCAGCGCGCTCTGTGTGTGTGTGTGTGTGTGTGTCAACGCCCCTAGTGGGAGTGTGTTTGCGTGTTTGCTGTAGCGCTGCCGAGGCCACATGCCCCGCTTGTTCCAGTGTGAAAGCAAGATTGACAGCGGAGGTAGGGAGCAATGCACTGCTCTGTCAGGCAGCACACACACACACACACACACACACACACACACACACACCCAGGCAGGGTCTCTGTAACTGGTGGTGGGTGCTTATGTGCGACAGGCTGTCAGGGAGCAGGTTGTCGGGTTGGTGCTCTGCGATATGTTCACCCAGTAAAAGGCCTCCAGGCTGGAGTGGAGGCCATGCGTGTGCACGTGCGTGTGTGTGTGTGACTTGGGCCGGGCTCAGGTTCTCATCATGGGTTCATGGGTCAGGTTCGGGCTAACCTCGCCCTGCTTTGTTCTCGGCCCGGCTGGTGCTGGGATGATTCCGGCCTCCTGGGGCCTTGCCTGGGAAACCCGGCAAATGCTGCTGTCGGCTTCCCTGTGAGTCAACCCGACGGCTCCGATGTGTTGATTATAAAAGTGATGGATGGCTGAGGAAGGTGGAGAGACGCGCACGTCGGAACGTGGGCGCTTTTATCGCTCTCTGGCCTTTCAGACCTTATCTTGTTCATCGTTCTTTCCTTCCGACTTTACAGCCTAAAATCCCACCGCCGCAGGCGGCTAAACAGACGGCTAAACGGACAGAAGCGCTTCCACCTCCCATTCCCCTCCTCCACGAGGAGCGCTAAAGATGAGGAACGACTGGCCTTTACGCTGAGCCAGGCCCTCCTGTCGGCGCGCAGCGGCGCAGGTCCGTGTGCTGAACAAGCGCGTTTATCTGGGGGCGGTGGTGACGTGGTGATTGGCGCGTCCCAGCGCGGGCGGGCGGAGGCGCACGTGCGGAGGCGCACGGGCCCTTTCTCTTGTCTAATTGTTTGCCTCTCTTCGTTTGTCAGGTCTTTTCTTGTTTCTTTCCTCCTCCTGCCTTCCCGGCTCCTCGCTTCCACTCGTCATTTTTGTTTTGTCTCCCAGGCTCTATTTTGGGGGCCCTGACGCGGCGCAGGCGCAAGCGCAGGCGCAGGCGCAGGCGCAGGCTAGGGGTCGGTAGAGGAGTAACGATTACTGCTCTACCGACCTACTTAGTTCAGGTGCTAATCGCGTCTCTCTGACGCCCTCCCTTCCTCCCACTCCACTGTTGTTGCTTCAGCTAATGAGCGCGTTTAGAAGGAGGACCTTCTCTTCTTATCCCTTCTTTTTCTTCACTAGGAGGGGCCCAAAGAGCTGCGTCTGCCACTGTTGAGCGCTTTAATGACCCGCCGTGGGAGCCCAGCCACGCGTTAGCGTAGCGGCGAGAGCTCCCGGGCCCATCGCTGTCTGACTGCGGCGCCTCTGAGACCTACCGCTATCAGGTGAGCAGCATCGGTACCGGTTGTATCAAACGACGCCACGCTGTGTGCCTGTCTGAACTCATGACAGCGCTGCCTCCCCTGCTGGCGGGGAGGGGAACTGCTTCCGGCACAGCTCAGAACAGATGATCTTGGCCGTTCTCTTTTTAAATTTATCCTTAAAATCCCTGTAAAATGTGGTGTGTCCATTCCTGCGGACACAGGGGACGCTTTAAAGCCCAATAAATGTGTGAAAGAACAAACTGTTTTGGCGCTGAGGACCGATTCCAACGGGCCGGCAGAGCGTGTGTGTGTGTGTGTGTGTGTGTGTGGGATTGCGCATGCTTGCGTGCGCGCCATCTCGCAGACGGCGGCTGGTAGTTGTGCGAGGTGCTGTGCGCTGTGTAGGCGGAACCTTCTGGAGTGTTGGAGGAAGACCCGCAGGAGGCGACGGGCGGCTGATTCATCCTGGCACCTGGGTCAAACCTTTTTATCCGCATCTCTCCTCCCTCCTCCTCCACTCCTCATCTTCTGCAGCTCATTCTCCAACAAATGGAGCTTTTTTTTCAATTCTACGCCCTTGTCGCCAAAGTTTGCGGCGCCGTTGTCGTACATGAAATCAATCCCTTTGTGGTTTCCGCAGAAACCGGCGCCCGGCGTGAAATCTGTCGACACGGCCAAAAATATGTAGATGACAGGTTTTATTGCTGACTCACAGTAAGAAAAGAAGAGCCGAGCTCCGCGTTTTCCTCCCATCCAGCCAGGAAACATCAGCCGCTGCTCCGCATCAGGCTCCGGCCTCGCCCAGGAAACCCTCCTCCTCTTCCTCGCTGTCACCGGCTCTGTGTGTGTGTGTGTGTGTGTCGTCAGGCAGATGCCTGACAATATTCTGACGTTCAGTCCCACCGTCTGCTTATGACTCAAGACTGCTGACACACACACACACACACACACACACACACACACACACACACACACACACGTCACTCCAGCCTGTCCCAAATTAGTGTAGTCTGGTTTATAAAGCACGATTAATCAGCACTTCTGACAAAATCATCATCTGTGTGTGTGAGAGTGTGTGTGTGTGTGTGTGTGTGTGTGTGTGTGTGTGTGAGACACTTCAAGGAGTCTCCTGGGAGCGTCATGTAGCTCTGACACGTCTGTCAGCATCGCTGGAACAGTTGTTTTTCTGTTCTGGCGCTTGTTTTTCCCTCCTTCGTGCATCTCAACAAACCAAAGAACGGTTCTGGTCCTGGTTCTGGTTCTGGTCCTGGTCTGGTCCTGGTCCTGGTTCTGGTCTGGTTCTGGTTCTGGTCCTGGTCCTGGTCCTGGTCCTGGTTCTGGTTCTGGTTCTGGTCCTGGTCCTGGTCCTGGTCCTGGTCCTGGTCCTGGTCCTGGTTCTGGTTCTGGTTCTGGTTCTGGTCCTGGTTTGGATCCTGGTCTGGATCCTGGTCTAGACCAGCAGCTGGAGCTGAGGTGGGATCCTGTTCATTCCTTCATCCCCACCCTGGCCCCTCCTCTTCCTCTTCCCGCCTACTTTCTTCCGCCTGTTTTTCCCGCCCTGATGAGGCTTCCTTGCGTGTGTAAATGGTTTTTTTCATCCATTCCTGCGTCGAACGCAGCTACACGCCGCCTTCTGAGCGTTAGAACCACTATAAATGCGCTGCGCCGCCGCGCGGAGAGACAAACGTGCACGGAGCTCCTGGAAAAGTCAACAGGCGCGGCAGGCGTGGGTGTGGAAATAGATCCGGCGCTGTCACATGCGATAAACGCCTGCTGCGTGACGACGAGCCTCTGAAACTTTGATGAAGTTCTTTTCCTCCTCCATCTGCTCGGCTCTCGCAGCTCAACGCCGCGTTGGCTCCTTCTCCTCCTGAACCTTCCCAAATCTTCCTTCTTTCTTTCTCTTTCTCCCCCTGTTGTTATTTTTACGTTTGCCCGCCTTGGAGCAGACGCGCAGCACATGTGCGAGCGCCTTCTGACGCCTCGCCTTCACGCCGCCTGGCTCCCCAGGGGGGAATCGCTGTTGGGCGTGTTTACATTTTGTTCCCGTTTCTCCAGCGGCGCGGGGGGCGGGTTCTCCCGGAGAAGCCGACCGCGGAGGGGAGGTGATCCGTGCCTCAGAGACGCTTCCCGACAGGCCGCCGCCGTGTAACCCGCTAACCACGCGGTTTCCTCCCCCGCCCGCTAACTTTGCGCGGTTTGCTAACATTTCTAATCACATCCGGATTGGGACTCCTCCCTTTGCTGCTTTGATGGTGGTAATTAAAATTAGTCCCAGATCAGTGGCGGCGATTCTGGGCTCCCTTCGTTAGCCGGCGGAGGAAGGTGCCATCGATTCCTCCCGTCTCTGATGCTCCGGTGCTCACCGCTACCCTGATGATCCCTCTGAGAAGGTCTGGGCTTCGGCCCCTTTTTGTCCCTCCTCTACCTCCTTCGCTGGACCTTCATGAAAGCTCCGCCTCCTTCCTCCGTCGCCTCCCGCGCTCCTCCACCTCCGTCTGACAGCTACAGGTACGGCCGCCTGGCCAGAGCTGCGTTGGGCCAAATCGAAGCGGCGGCTGATTAGATGGACTATGGATAAGAAATTCCGGCCTGAGTCCTGGAGAGACGAAGCAGCTTCGGGCCGGAGGCGCTTTCAAATAATTGGATGGTTGCGAGCCTTTTGGTGCCTTCCTCCTCCTCCTCTTCCTCCTCCTCCTCCTCCTTTTTCGCTTTTGTCTCAACTGAAAATCCCAGCTTGTAGTTCCAGGGACGGGTTTCTCCAAAGGTCAATCTCATCCCGCTTCTGCTCTTGTGGTGTTCCTGGCTCAGCCTCGTACAGACTGTCCACCTCAAGGCGATAACTCCGGAGTGTTTACACACTCCGGAAACCCAATCCTGCTTGCCAACCGTAGCCGAGTGTTACCGAGAGAGCGGCGCGCTCCGGAAAGGCGCCTGTGGCCTCGGACTAAACGGCTGTGGGTTAATGCAGCCTGAGAGGCCCTTAGCCGCCGGATCCAGCTTGCTAGGGCGCTTCTCTTCGAGCCGCGGCCTCAGGTTTTTAAAGCGCTAATGACGTGTGCCTGATAACGAGCGAGCTCGTTGGCTGGCAGCGCAGGCGTGACGGCTGCGGCCACACGGGGCCGGAGTGGCCGGTGAAGGGTTAGGGTTAGGAGGGAAAGATGCAGCCATGATGGAGTCTAGCGCCTGGACGAGCCTCGCCGAGCGCTTCTGCTAGCTTAGCGTGCTAAACCAGCATGCCCACGCGCAGACTGGTGCGTTTCAGATCATCCAGGCAGATTTTTTTCCCCCTCCCTGTTGCGCCGGTTTCTGGTCGGAGCTGGAAATGACGGCGGTTCTGCTGCGTTCTGTCCCGTCCGTCCGTCCGTGCGTCTCTCCCACTCATCTCTGCGCGGCTGCTGGTCTCGCTCCAGTGCATCAATGGGAATGCGACGCCTCTGACAGGAGGACGTGTAATTATCCTCCCACGCTGCCGTCGCTCCCTCTTGATTGGGCGCCGGGGTCCTTTGGCGAGGGGCGAGTCAGCGCCCACGGAGGATCTGTCGCTCTGTGAAATCCCCCCACCGGCGCCGTCAGGCACCGCCCACGCGGCGCCCCAGGTGGGATTTGACGCATCGTAGGTGATCTGACAGGTGGAGCGCAGTCACGCAGGTGAACGAGGCGCTCGGCTAATTCCGGCTAATATCTCCCGCCCGTCTCGTTTCAGCGCCAGAGTTGCTCCCTCTTGTGTAAGTGGTAATTGTGACCTAGCGTAGCGGGTCGCGCCAAGGATTCCTGATTTCTTACTGCCTTTGTGGCTTTTACTAGCGTCTGTAACGGATACGTGCTGATTCCGAACGGCTGCCGTGTGACTTTGATCTAAGGACACAGGTTTTTGTTACCGCCTGTCTTTAGTCTACCTGTTTTTCCAGTCCTAAATCCGGAAATGCGAGGCTGAGCGGTTCATGCCCGACCCGACAGAACACGCCGCTAATTGTCCTTCCAGAGCTAATTGCTTTAATACGGCGTCTGAAAGGAAAGTTGGAGCCCGGAGCGCTCGCTGAGGCTCAGGCCGCCACATATCCGGAATTCTTTGTTCTCCTGATGAATTTATTTCCAGAGCTCGTGGTAAACGGGGAGGCATGTTAATTAAGCGCTTGTTGATCTTCTTGAACTTATTAGCATAGCTCTGCGCTAATGAGTGAAATGAAGCCAATTCTGGAACAAACGCAAGCGAGCGAAAATGGGCTTTATCATGAAATAGAGCAGGTGGAAGCTAAGAAGTGTCTCGCAGCTTTTGCGGAGAAATAACTTTATTCTTGTCCGCGGCGCTCTGGCGGCGCGCCGTCTTAGGGAAATGAACATTCTGACACGGTGCTCAGGGACTGGAGAGGTGAGCGGAGCAAAGCGGAGCCTGGTGAAAGAGGAAGATTTAGCTGGAATTTGGAATGAGCGTGTTGTGTCACGGGTCGCTGCCTTCACTCCGCTGCTGTCCTCCATCCCATAGTAAACACTAGCAGATGGCGCTCCCATACGTGACGGGGTGACCGCTCCAGACTGAACGTTTCACAAGGCCCAGCGGGAGACGGAGGACGAGCTCTTCCAGCCTGAAGGCTCGCGCACGGGGACGTTCAGACATGAGCCCAAATGAAGTTTCCGGCGGTTGGGATTAGCCGTTAGCGGTAGCTTGGTGACGGTTGGAAGATCTGACACGATTTGGTGCCGGGCAGCCGGAGATTAGCTTTCCTGCTCTTTCCATCCCCTGGTCTCATTCTGCTGCCCTTCTTTGTCTCTGACTCGCTATCCCCTGCAGAGCTACGTGGATTAGCGCTGAAAGCTAATGAAATGTAATTACCGCCTCTGTCGATAGCGATCGATCGGCCGGGGTCTCGCCGGTCCCTTCCGCACAGGGTCCCAGAGGGGCCGGCGTTGGAACCGCACGCTCCCCCTGCCTCCCTCCCTGGGCACGGGGGCTTTATTTCCAGTCTGGTTGCTAGCAGCAGCGACAGATAGCATTGACGGGGGGGTTTGAAGTAGAGTCGGATCTGTCGGACGCTCCCGGGGCGAGGCCTCACAAGGGGAATGAGATTCCTTATCAAATGATCCGGATTAGAGGCCGGGCGTCTGGGAGAAGGTCGATTCCAGCGTCAGGTGCTAGCCGATCGAGTCTGCGGCTTCTTTTTAACTCTCCTCCGTTAGATGCTAATTCTAATTAAAGAGCCAAAGACGACGAGTGCTTGTGTGAAACACAGCCCAGCTTGTGTTTTCCAGGTTAGCGCAACGGCGCCAGACCCCCTGGGGGCTCCTGTCAGGTGCTAGAAAAACAGGAAGGAGGGTTTGGAACCTCCGCCCAGACCAGGGTGCTAATCACCGCCGCTCAGATGGGTTCCTGGAGCTGGGGGGGGGTTTGGAGTGAACCTGTGACCTCTGACCTCAGCTCCATGTCGTCAGAAGGTTCACATCAGGCTATCACCCTTTTTTTTAACGGGCGGTCGCTTTTTCCAAAATAATGAAATGCAGGATGCATGCAGAAGGTGGACAAACGGATCTCA
Organism: Tetraodon nigroviridis; assembly: GCA_000180735.1. NCBI lineage: Eukaryota > Metazoa > Chordata > Actinopteri > Tetraodontiformes > Tetraodontidae > Tetraodon > Tetraodon nigroviridis. The sequence continues at coordinate 50,698 of CAAE01010128.1, read as the reverse complement.
CCCACACACTTGCACACACACACAGACACGCACACACACACACCCACACACACACTGGTTATGGGGAAGGGGCCAAGTGTGTGGGAGAGACGGAGGGAAGGATCGATGGAGCAGCGAAAGAAAGCTACACAGGATGAAAGGAGACAAACCCCTCCTGTTTTCCCACAGTGTTGCAGACTGTGTTAGCCTGGGAGCTACAGAGAGCTACCACCAACACACACACTCGCACACACACAGAACCACTTGCATGCAGTCCACTGGAGTGGTGATAAAGGGGAGAAACGGCGTGTACCCGGAAATATCAATAAACGTCTCTGGGAATCACACACTGCGGCTGAGGGAGGAACACTCTTCTTCTGCGCTCCGTCTCCACCGTCTGCAGGGACTTCACCTCCATGCCCGCTGCATGTCCTGCGGTGCCTTCCACACCTGACCTTAAGTGCGTCCGCCTCGTATGCAACTTTCTCAGCGTGCTTGTTCTTCTCCCTGGTGGCGCTAAAGCCTGAGTTGAAGATCACGTTCCCTCTAGAGTCCTGGTGTTCCGGCCTCCCCGGAGGCCCGGGCAGCTCGTTCCTGTCGCCTCCAAGCTCCATCGTTGTAGTTCACTCTTTAGAACAACTCATTTTTGTGTTTAATTTGCCCTTCTTTTGCATTCATTGCCTTATCCGTGCTAGCGGTTAGCAACCTGAGGTCAGGTCCCTTTCCTGCTGGTTACAGCTGTGGTGATGAGTGACACCGCCGCCCCCTGGCGGCTGGAGTGTGCCCTGCTCGTGTTTGGAGCAGTTGTTCTTAAAATAAAAACCAATATCACAGACATATTCGCTGAACAAGAGTCTGAAATTCTCATTCTGACAACTTCCTAAAAACTTTCCTGCCAGTTAGCGCGGCGCCTCCCTAAACGCGCTCCTGTGTTTTGTTGCCTTGGCGCTTCGCGTCGCTCCTCGTTCGGTGATGGATGGATATCCGCGGGGATACTTTATGCCGTTCGGGGACGCGTGCACGTGTCTTATGGCTGCGCTACAGAAACAAAAAACAAAAAAAAAACCAGGCGGAGAGCATGTGCTTGTCTGACCGGCAGTTAGCGTGGAGATTGTTTAACAGGCGTCACAGCAGAAGCAGCAGCGCGTCGCTGGCTAATAATAACCCAAAGAACAGCCTTCAGACGGATGAGCGCGCTGGGAATACTGTTATTACTCATGTAAATAACAGCCTAGTTTGGAGTCTCTGGTTCTGAGGAAAAAGCAGCAGATGCTGCCGGAGTTTGAACTCTGAACGGATCGCTTTTTCCTCGGCTGCAGAAAGCGGCGGATGGATTTCAGCGGAAGCTGGAGAACGGGCTCCAGATAAAGCTGTGGGTGAACGAGCGCGGGGTTAAAGGGACTCCATGGAGACGTGCAGGGTAATCGAGGCCTCCTGCTTGCCCTGCTGTCACCATGGTAACAGTAAGTGTAGGTTGTTTTCCTTCCCCTGGGAGGTAAAATTGCCGGCAGTTTTACTTTTCAGTTACTGTCGGACGTTTTTCCTCCTCCTCCTCCTCGGTCACAGCTTCCTCAGACTTCCTGTGCCCCCTCCCTGCGCTGCTTCCTCGTCCTCCCTCCTGCGCTCCCAGCTCTTCCTCCTTTCTGGTCCCGTTTGTCTTCCGTCCGTCCCCCCAGAGTTCCGGCGGATTCCTGCAGCGGAGTGGCATTTAGACAGTCTTCCTCTCCCGTTGCTGCACCTCCGCTGGGGTTAGCGGGAATCAATCCCTGTAATTAGAGCTGTGCAATCACTGTTATTTTGTCACTCTCTACGTGTGTGTGTGTGTGTGTGTGTGTGTGTGTGTGTGTGTGTGTGTGTGTGCGTGTGCGTCCTGTAATCTATATTTAATGCTAGGAAGCGGTGCTTTAAAGAGAGCCACAGCTGGCCTGTTTGCTAATTAATGACATTTCCCCTTTAATTACCATTCAATGGGAGCCAGTGCCCCGCTCTTATCCCTGTGTCTGCTTTTCCCCCTCCTTCCTCCTCTTCATCCCTCCATTCTCCTGCGTTTGGTGGTGAAAACTCGTCTGCTACCATCGGCAGCGCCTGTCGAGGCTCTCGGCCTGAACCACACATCTTTTTTATGCTGCCTCTCGCTTATACCCGTTTAGTCTGCGCTCTAAATAAAACATCAGGCGTCGGGACACCAAACAAATTCCCACCGTATTTCCTACCTGCTCCATTTAGGCATCACTTCACACCTCAGTGGAGGCGATAGAAAACCTCTGCAGAAGCACAGGCAGAACTTTTATTTCCTTCTGCCAGCGCAAATGTGGTCTCGGCGTGCGGTAAATTCAAACCCTGCTTGATCCCCGGCAGAGCCGAGCCACGGCTGTGATGGAAAACTGTCCTTGGGGAAACACCCGTCTTCCAGCCTGGAAAACGATGGATCGGCTCGGCAGAAGTAGCAGCCTGAGCGTTGGAGATGAACTTGGGAGCTTGGACGGGGAGATGAACCGTCGGGATGAGCGTCCTGATGATCCGGCGCGGCCGTGCCTCATGCACGCCGCCGACGCCTGGCGTGTTTGGCAGCTAAAGTGTCACTAAATCCACCCGTTGTGGCTTTCACCTCGCCTTCACGTCAGGGCTGCAGGGACTGGTGCTTGATGGATGCGAGGAGATGTGTGAAAACAGGCTCGGAGGGAAGCGTTCTTCAGTGCTCCCGCGGCGGCACCGGCACCGCCCAATGACTGCGCTCCAGCGCTGCCGCCGCCAGCACCACGCGCAGAAGCGCAGTCCCAGGAGACCCACTGGAGCTCTGGAGGTGGAGACATGGGGGTGTGCGCCGCGCAGAGCGGCTACACAGCCGCGCTAGTTAGCCGTAAGCTCCTGTCTCATCAGGGTTCCGGATCCCCAGCAGCCGCTGAGGCCGGCGTCTGACCGCTGAAGAACTGACATTTGAGGGAAAGTCACGCCGTCACCTCCAACAGGATGTTGTGGCACGGCTGGCAAAGTGGCTGTTGCTAAGAGACAAGAGGAGCACACGGCACCACGGCCCCGCAGACGTCTGCTGCTGCAGGGGCGCCTTCCTCCCCCCCGTGAGTCCGCAGTGCCGGTGGATCTCCAGCAGCAGCAGCCGCCTCGCAGCCCTCCGGGCCTGCGTTCCAGCACATAAACCCCGCCCCCGCTGGTGGTAGGGTGGGAACGCCGGCCCCCATCCGTCCCTGTGAACATCTGGAAATCCAGCGGTCTCCTGGATGGTGAACTCAGTCTGGAAGAGGAGCTAGCGCTGTAACAGGTCTGCGGAGCAGGGATTAGCGGGTAAAGTGGATTAGGAAGAGGTGTTCTGATATTCCGCCCAGGCTGCATAGAAGCAACATCTGCCGGAGCTTAGCGAAGCAGGGAGGACACGCAGAAGCTGAATGGCGAGGAGACGCGCGCGCTCACACAGGCGCGTTTAAAGCAGGGCAGCAGGCAGCGGATCACACACACACGGGCGCGCGGCGCTACCCTGGGGTGTTGGTGTTCTTGGCTCTGCCTTCTTACGTCTGTGAGTGTATTTCTGTAGCTGCGCCTGTCTGCAGCCGTCGCAGCGATTGCACCAGCCTGACAGGTCCTGGCAAATTAGAGCCCCCGTCCTGATTGAAGCCTTTGTCTCCCAGAACGCCACATGACGCAAAATCTCCACGGCGCATCTTTTACCTCCGCCTCCCGTTGTCTGCGCGGCGCGCTCCTTTTTATTTCCACCTCCGTCGTGGCGCTGACATAATGAGGACATGCGTTCCAAAGAAAGGAAGTGAGGTAGAAGGGGGCCGGTCTGGGCCCGGCGTTCTGGACCGCTGCTGGGAACAGCCACCGGGCCATGAACCCGGATGGCTTCAGAGTCCTGACGCCCGGCGCCTGGAGGCGGGAACACGTCAGCCAGGTGCCTCCTCGTCTCTGGGTTTGACCTTTGACCCCAGGGGTAACTCTTGCTGTAGTATTGCCCCCCTCCCCCACGGGCCACATTCTCCGTCTCCTTTCCCTCGGACTCCCGGCGGAGGTGACGGCACCTTCTATCCCTCCGTCTTTCTCGTCCTCCGCCGTATCTGCAGGAGCCACACGCTTCCGCCCGTTTATCAGCGTGTGCCGCGCCGAGGCGTTCCTTGATCTGCGTTCCCTTCCCCAGCGGGGGGACGGGCGCCGCGGTTGTGGTTCCAGTGTAGCGATGCCAACGGCGGGTTCAAAGCACCGTCAAACATCCGCCTTCACCCACAACCTGACACCGTGCTCATGAGCAATCTCGGGTGGCGAGCACGGACGCAGCGCTTTGATGGACTGACTGGAGGATTAGCTGCAGATAGCGTTCTCCCTGCAGTACCTGCGTCGGCCACAGGGGGCCAGATCAAAGCAGCCTGGCTGCGGCTCTTATCAGCGTTCAGCTGTTCCTCCGGACCGCTCAGACATTAAAGCTAATATTTAATCCTGCTGCGACCCAGACTGAGCTCAGTCCCGTTTGTGTTTGTTTTCCGATTCGGGTTTTCTTTTTAATGAGCGCGTGTGTGCGTGCGTGTGTGTGTGTGTGTGTGTGTGTGTGTGTGCGCGGGCGCGACGCACCAGAGGCTCCTCGGAGCTCAGACTCGTGTTTGGGCTCAACTCTCTGGAGGACAGTTTCAGCGCAGGGCCACGGTTTGAAGAAATTAAACTTGAATTCATTTACATCGCGCCTGGCCTCCGGTCCCCTCGCTTCCTGTTTGAAGAATCGCGCTCCGGCCGCGGAGGGTTGGCGCCTCCGAGGAGCACCCTTCTGCCGAGTCAGGGAAAAAGCTCTTTGATCATCGCCGCCGCCTGGAAAAGGCAAAGCCAGGTCAGCAGGCTTGGGTGTGCTTTTCCGGTCCTTGTCAAGCGTTCCCCAGGTTCCCAGGACGTTTCCCAGGCCCGGCTCTGAGGGGCTCTCCTTCAGCTGTCAGCGTCCAGGTGTGGCCTTCGGCCTGTTTCCGTGGTTACCCTGGTGGTCGAGCCATGTTGGGCGCAGGGGGTTCCTGCCTGGTTCTGCCCGGAGCGGAGCCTCTGGGGCCCAAACCCAACCATAATCCAATCGGAGTCTTGGAAATCTCTCTGAGGACCAGAAAAACCTCGTTTCCTTCAGATTTACCTGCTTGTCTTCTGTCACCTGGTCAAAACCCCCGTTTTTATTTCCTACCTTCACGGATGTGGTCGGCTCGAGTTTGTGTCACTCCCTCCATAATCCACTCAAACAAATGAAATTCCTTTTCCCGCAGCACCGGTGGACTAAAATCCCACCGGTGGAGAAGCTGCGTTTCAAGCACCCGTCACCAAAGTTTCCGGCTCGTGGGGCCATTTTCAGCCCGCTAGCAGAGCCTCCGATCCCGCTGGCTCACGGCCCAATCAGGATTGGCCCCTCCTTCTCGTCCGTTGGGTATCCATCCTGCCGGCGTTGGCTCGGGTGTCCCGGCCGCCCTCCGCCCTCCTTCCCTCGTCTTTCCGTCCTTTCCTGTCTCTCCCACACCAGCACCCTGCCGAGGCTAACGCGGCGGCAGTAATGACCAGTAGTTCCGCCGTAACGGCGAAGCCGAAGCCGCCGAGGGGAAGAACGGCGTGATTCCGCGGCTGTTTGCTGTCAGCGTCGCTGCTGCTCTTCCTCTGGGTGGGTGTTTTCTTGTCAGGAAGGCTTCCGGCCGCTCCGCCGGCTCAGACCTCCACCTGAACACCAGCTCTGGCTCCTCCCCCTGACCTTCCCCCTGAGCTCAGTGACTCAAGCTAAGGCCCGTTTGATGCCACCCGCCATTTGTTTACCAGAGGGACCTTTGTCTGACCTTTTATACCACACATCTCTCTCCCTCTCTCTCTCTCCCTCTCTCTCTCTCTCCCTCTCTCTCCCTCTCTCTCTCCCTCTCTCTCTCTCTCTCTCTCTCTCTCTCTCTCTCTCTCTCTCTCTCTGTCTTCCCATCATTATCTCTATGTCATCATTTTACAAATGATGCAAAAATGCAGCTTCAAATAATCCTGTTGAAAATATTGTTGTCTGCATGAAACGTCTCAACTGTGTGTGTGTGTGTGTGTGTGTGTGTGTGTAATCAGCTGTAAAATGGCCATTTCCACTTCTACTAGCGCAGGTGAACCACTAACTGTGTTTTTAGCTGTAATTAGAGTCCTGGAATAATTGCTCTGAGACCAGTTTGTCCAGCCTAAAAAAACCAAAATGTGAGCACTTTAACATCAACCAGCACTTTCCACAGGATGAAAGAGTCCAGTTCTCTTCCCTTTCTAAAGCAGCAGTCATTAAAAACGCTCCGAATGGCTGTTTAAGTTCACGTTCAACAACAAAAAAGGGAGTTTTGAAGCAGATAATAGCATTGCTGCTAATGGCTGTCTGCTAAATTTCATTACTGGTGCTTTCCTTGAGCGTGATGAGTGGAAGCGTGGCGTTATATAGGTTTAAAATCACACACACACACACACACACACGGCCAGATGATCATGGTGATAATAGAAATATTGATGAATGAGCTAAATGCAGAAAGGGGGGATGAAAGCGAGAGAGAAAAGGGGTGTGTTGAGGTTAACGTAGCACAAAGCAAATTGGGTTTGCCATTATTACACAATTCATTCAGCAGGAAGCCGCTAACCATGAGAGACAAACGAGGCCCCGGATTCATAAAAGCTCCATTAGCGGAGCCGGAGGAGTGAGGCCGGAGCCTCGGCGGGCAGGGGCAGCAAACATTTATAGATCCGTGTCTGGCCTGTGGTGTGGAACGAGCAGGCGCCGCAACTCCGGCCTTCCAGGGACTCCCGCGTGGCTAAATTAGCACCGGATAGATTCCCTCGACGCTCGCCTTTCCCCCGACCGGCTTCGCCTCCCACTTTTCCGGCTCGCCTGCTCTCCTCTCCTTTGATTGGGCTCTTTGTCTCCCATAATTAAGCTCGGCGTCGCAGTTGTTTTCTTTTTTCTTTGCCTGCGTTTGCGCAGATTGGTGTGGATTCATGTGCCGTTAGCATTAGCAGGTGTGTGTAGAGATCAATGGAGTCGTCACACACTCCATAAAGCCATCATCATAACCATAACGCCGCAGCTGTAGCATCTGGTTTAACTGTGCGAGAACACGTTGTCGGCCGTTCTGCCTAATGTGCTAATACGTCTTAGCGCTAATGTCAACGTGACGGCGGGACTCGACGGATGAGCCTCGTAGCCCAAACCAGATTATCCGTCCGTCTGAGAGCGTCTCCGATGGCCAGAGCGGAGGGAACCGGCGCCTCATTATCACCTCTCCGCTAATCTGTTCAGGAAAAAAAACGCTTGCAGGGGAGGAGAAGAAGAAGAAGACGTGATCTAGTGATCCAGAATGCTCCTCCGTCCCCTCCTCCTCGGGACCCGGATCCCTCCAGGCCACTCCCCTCCCGCCCACCCTCAGCGCCTCCCGCCCGCTTCAGCCGGCTCATCAGGCGCGCTGAAGGGTGCGACTGAAGTCGCCCGTTAAAGACGCGCTCTTCCCGTGGCAGAAAGTAGCGCCATCAGCAGCGGCGGCGGCCCGTGAGCAGGCTTTTAGCGCTCTCACCTGCGACCCCCCCGATTACTGTGATTACGGCGAAGCCGTGGGCGCGCTGCTCTCTTTCCTGAAAGCAGCCGTCAGTCAGCCTGAAACGAGAGCGGCGCCGCTGACGCCCCAGCACGCCTTCCCTCCGGAATCCGGTCCAGGCTGCTGCCCACCTGGCACCCGAGCGCTGACCCCCCGCGGCGTGTGCTGCCGCTAACTGGCTACCTGTTGGGACTCAGTGGGACTTTTTGAAGCGTGAACAGCTGTGCTTCTCAGACGCCGCCGTTAGCCGGCCGTGTTCTCTGCTGCACGCTAACACAGACGGAACATCTTTCCCAGCGTGGCTCCAAACGGAAGCTGAACCGCGTTCCGCCTCTGAGGATGATCAAACCAAGCTCCGTCAGCGTCTCCGCAAGTCACGTGACCTGCCCGCGCGCCACCGGCAGCCGTCCTGATAAATGCGCTGACATTTCTCCGCTCGGAGGCTCCGGCAGAGCTCAGTCGCTTCAAATGTCACCTGGAATTTTCCCGATCCTTCTTCTGTTTCCCACCGATCTTCCCATCAATCACCAGGCGCGAGCTGGCACATCCAGATGTGTGTTAACATTTGGGGGCGCCGGGCCACCGTTAGGCAACAGCAAGCTAGCATTGTTGAGCCCGGCGGGACGTGCACTCAGGAGCGCCGGGCTCAACTAAACGGCTATAGGATTCTTCTAATGGCCTGATCTTTGCTCCCTTGCTAAATGCCACCGGGGGCAACTGCGGCGCGGCGCCGCCCAGAGAATCGTTGCGGCCCGTCGGGTTGCAGACAGCCTGTGCGGGGCCGCCGCGGAGGCCTGCGTAGCAATTACCGCTGAAATAATTGATTGCGTTAACCTGCCCTTTGGCCGTTTTACCGCCCGATCCATACGGCTAAGTGGCCGAGCGGCGCAGGTTTGAGCCCGTGCAGCGCGTTGCTCAGCAGCACTGCTTGGTGGAAAGGTCGGGATGGGCGTTCACCCAGCCGGATGGAGGCAGAGCCGGGCGCTAACGGAGCGCCTCCCCCTCCACCGGCTCCCTCGGCAGCGTCTGGAGGGGCATCTGTCGGCCAGCGTGGCTATAACTCATTATTATGTACTTGTGCATGGCGCTAGCCTCACAACACGCTGCTCTGATTCATTGCGGAGGGAATTAAAATGGCGAGAAGCGGCTTTATTACGGGCTGCGCTGCTCCGCGCCGCGGCTAATAAGACGGATGCGGCATTGTGCCGGGGCTTTATTTGGACCCCTAAATCACTCGTTGGCAGCCTGGCTGAAAGGGATAATTGTGGATGCGGTTCTGGACCGGAGCTAGTCACAGAAGCCCCGCCCACCCTGCCTTCCCCTCCTTTAGCTCCTGGACCGGTGGTGGAACGGTGTTAGCAAAGGCGCGCGAACGCCGCTCCTCCTCCTCCACCTCTGCTTCTCCCAGGCTGATGCGTCTTTCATTAGCGAGCGCTGACAGCTCCGAGGCCGGCCCTCGTCCGTTTGTCACCCTCTAATGGGGCCTGGCAGCCGACAAGACGCGCGCGACGCCTCCCCCGCCTCCCTCCGCCTCCCTCCGCCTCCTCGGCGGAGGAAAAGACCAATAACAGCAGCGCACGCTTCCGCCGCACACCGTTCAATTTCAGTCCGGGCCGGCGTCGGCGTGGTGAATTGGATCAGGCACCTGTGGACAAATTCCACGTCCAGCGGACTTGATGGGAATTGAGCGAGCCGTGCCAGGACCTCACGCCGCGCTTTGATCCCTACTCCGTCTGTCAATAGCAATATAGAGCCTGGAAGTGAAGCTATCTGCTCCGTTTTGAGGAAATCCTGCTCCTCCCGCTGGTGTCGGCCTATCGACCGGCTCGCTCCGCTTTCCCCGTCTCTCCTGAGCAAATGTTTTCATTTGATGGATCCCCAGACGGAGAGATATTGAGGCCAGGAACCGGCTTTTGATAAAACTCCGTGGCCTCCCAGCCGGTGGAAGCACGTCTAATTGCGGATGTGGTGTTGTGGAGCCTCGGCGCCGCTCGCATACCCACCCTCAAAGGCGGCATGTCCCAGCAGGCGGCGGCGGGGGGGGGGAGCAGGAGTCCACTTTCCTGGTTTTTCCTCGTCTCTTTTTCTTTTCTCCTCCAGGAGCGGTGGGGTGATAGCCCTGCATTAGCGATCTTTTCTTGTGAGCGGACCGTTGCGGGTTTGCCTTCCTTTGACCCAGACGTGACGGCGGTGCGTTTGCGGCGCGCGGGCGTAGGAGGGCGGGGTCCTTTTGGGTTCAGCTCACTTCCATTTCCTCACCTCCGAAGTCAAACGGCCAAATTTGGCTCAAATAGGAGCGTTGGAGAGAAGGTGCAGGTTACGGGAGATAAGTCCAGAGATGGAGGGAAGGAGAACGCTCCAGATGATGTCCGGCCCCACCTTCTCGAGAGGACATGTTAGCATCTTCATCTGGTTTTTGGAGGAATTATTGCGAAGCCTCGCGGGCCACGCGTGGCCCCCGGGCCTCAGTTTAGTAGCCCCTCCTTGGGCGGAGGAGCCCCTCCCTTCGTGTTAGCACCTCCTCGGTGGCGCGGGTGCCTTGTTATCGGGTGTGTTAAGAGCAGGAACGCTCGCTGGTAATAAGCCGTTCCTCTGGAACGCATCCATGCGTTCCGGCAGCGCCGGGTGAAAATGTCAGCCAGGTGAAAGAAACGGCCCTGTCCTCGTGAGAGGACGGGAGGAACGAGGGATGAGACAGCCTCCACTCGCCCCCCTCCCAGCGTTCACGAGGGAACCTCCGAGCATCAGACGTTTGGCACATCATTAGCAGCTTTTAAATCCGGAGATGATCCCTCATCACCTTCCCTCTTTCATTTGAGACCTAATCTAGATCATTTCAGCATTTTGTTGTTTTTTTCATCTATTTAAACAAAAAACTGTGTCCTGCTGCAGACGAGTGCGAACGTGTGACTGCGCGTCTTCACACGCGTGGCGTCAGCGGTGATTACCGCCGAGGCTGAAGGCTCCGCTCATGCTAACGCTAATGCAGCCAGACCCCGGCCATCTTGAGCGTGCAGATGCACAAGATGCAAACAGCTTTTGAAGAGTGGTGAATTCTGGGCCAACGGCGGACGCACCGCAGCCTTCCGGCCCCCTTCCGGCCCCCTTCCCTTCCTCCTTCCCTTCCTCCTCAGGCTGCTCGCCGCGGCGGCGTTTCTTTCCAGGATGGAAGGAGGCGAGTCTGCTCCCGCCGCTGCTCACCAGCAGCTGAACGTCACTTCTGATTGTTCTGAAGTGTCACCCGCCGTCAGTCGGAGGTGCTGACAATAACGCCCCCCCCTCTCCTCCTCTCCTCCCCGGCTGTCTCTCCATTCTCTGGCGTCTATTCAGCTGCCTCATTTGCTCCACTCATATCTCAGAGTTTGACATGGCCAAGCAGCCATCTCTGCTCTCCTCCTCCTCCTCCTCCTCCTCCTCCTGTTTTTGGTGTTGTGTTTGGTGTTGTGGGGAGTCATCCACCTCATACACCTCACACAGGTGACCCCAGATCACCTGAAATCTCCTGCTCCTGTCAGGTGTCGGGCGGTCAGGAGGTAACGGCGGGGTGAAACCCGGCGAGGGCTCCAGCGGAGGCTGTGATTGGCTCCTTTCTCTCCCGGTTCTAATCTCCATCATCTGTAATTAGCAGCAACTGTGTCACAGCCGGAGCGGCTTAGAGAGACGGATGGAGCGAAAACATGAAAAAAGAAAGACAAATACACACGGCAGCATTCCAACAGGTGCGCGCGCAGGGATTAGCGAAACAAGCCGCACCAAAACCAGGAAACCAAGCAGCTCCTACCGGGAGGAGCGTCCGGAAGCCCCCTGGGGGGCCAACCCCCACGGCAGGCTTTCATATCTGCCCCTGTGAGCCTTTAACATGTGACGCTAACCGCAACAGCACCTCTTCACTGCAGCTGTGTCTCGTTAGCTCCAGGCTACGTGCTGCTGTGGTGTGTGTGTGTGTGTGGGTGTGGGTGTGTGTCCATCAAAGGTCATCTCGGCTCGTTTTCATAAATTAAAAGGCTCAAGACAAATGAAGAGCACCCCGGTAATCTCTCCCTCTCCGCGTCCTCGGGGCGCTTTAATGAGATCGATTCCCGCCGTCGGGGACGGAAGAGGTCTCACGTCTGCGCTACACGTGCTAGCATGTTAAAGTGGATACCTGTTAAAACGGCCACACACACGATGAAAGGATGGATGGAGGGAGGGAGGGGTATCTGCTTGTAAGCTAGCTATCTCTAAGCTAAGCCGTCCAACAGTTTTCCCCTTCATCCCTGCAGCTCGTCCAGATTTAGAGGGATCCGGACCGCGGCAGACGTGGCTGAACACCGCGCGCTCCCGTGAGCTAGCTGAGGATTCACCGCTGGAGGGGTGAAAAGGCGGAACGCGCTGGCAGACGGGGGGATCTGCTAGAGCCGAGCAGGTACCTCCTGGTGGTGGCCCCTGACGGGCAGACGCGCCTGGGACGCCGGCAGCTAACTGCCAAGGCTGCTGTTATTGCGTCCTTCTCCCAGAAATGCTGCGCCTGGGGGCTGCGACCTTTGACCTCTGGATCCTGCAGCGAGGACGTTCCCATTGGGCACCCGGGCATTGACCGGGAGGTTATTGGTTGAGCTAATTGCTATTTGCGTAGCTTTATTGCTACGGCAGCGCTGCCTGGCTGACATTTGAGGCCGCCTAGCCTCATCTCCCGGCTCGCTCGCTACATTCGCAGGCAAGAATTAGACACTGTTTGGTCTCTGATGAAGTATTCATGCTAAAAGTAGCGACAGGCGCATCTCAGGAGCAGGAGCAGGAGGAGGAGGAGGAGGAGGAGAGCAAACATTAATATGTGCTGCAGAACTCTTTCTCTTCCCCATCCTTCTGTTTGTCGGATTTTTTTATCCCGACTTTTCTAATAAAGACAGATCGTTGAGAGGGAAAGGCGCTGGGAGCCGGAATAGCTGATTGGTTGAGTTTGCTGGAGACTAATTCCAGACGATCTGGATCTCCAGACCTGGCTGGTGCTGCTGCACGGAGCGTCTCGTACCTCCCCCACCCCTGTGTGTGTGCGTGTGTGTGTGTGTGTGGTAGCGTGCTCTCTCCGCTGCTGCGCCTCTTTGTGTTTCTCCTGCACAGGAGAGCGGCTGGCGCGTCTGGGCGCGTGCGCTCCGGAGCGAAATGTCAGTCTCATTCCGCTTTTATTACTTAAGGGAGGAAAAGAGGGCTCGGCTCTGTAATCTGGGCCTCCCGGTGGCGGCTGCTCGGCCCCGGTGTGCCCGCGCCCGCACACAGGCTTTTAAACGCCTCATTCCGCCAATATTCCATTACCTTCCCGACACGTCCTGTTTAGTCGGCTCGTTCCCGCTGCGAAGCTGCAGGTGAGGGGTGAGGAGCGCTTTGGTTAAAAGCATGAGAAAGAGCCGCTTTGATTGACTGATTGATGGCGACGGAGCAGCCTGCAGGGTCGCCGATCGGAATAATGAAGCCCTGGCTGCCTGAGGCGCTCGTCCACGGCTCCACCCGGAAAGGACAGGAGGGAAAAGGCGCTGCGCCGGCGCTGCGGGGGGCCCGGCATCGGAATATGCTGCAGCTCGGTGGGATTGATAATTGGCCTGGAGATGTCTGTGCTAATCCGGAATCTGACGCTCGTCCCATCACGGAGGCTCGTTGTGACGTAGTCGTGGCTGCTTCCAGCACACGGACAAACTGGGTTCGGAGGCGGCTCGTGCTTGATCGTCCCACACGTGGCCGGGAAGGCGCTCCGGAAATGCAACCCTGCCGTTTCAGCAGCTGTGCTCGTTAGCATGCCGATGAGCCCGGCGGAGATGCGCCGCCTCTGCGTGTGTGGGAGGGGAAAACGCTGGCCTCAACCCTCCATTCCCCCGAGCCGCACGGGAAAGGAGACGGGTCCGCCGGATGCAGCGTGGGAGGTCAGCGTTCCCCGGCTAACTTTCCCCGCCGTCTCGGAGAGGTGGAGGAAGAAGGGAGGTGGCAGACAAACGGAGGGAAGAGGCGGGGCCAGCGGATGGAGGAGCGGGACTCTTCATTTCGCCTTGTTGTGCATCTACGTGTGCGTGTGTGTGTGTGTGTGTGTGTGAGAGTGAGTATTCCCGCCCGCCGACGCTCCTCTTCTCTGTCCCTGCCCCCGAGCGTCCCGCGATGATTGATAGGCGCTGAGAAGCAAGCTAGCTACAGACGCAGGGAAGCATGCATAAAAGATGAAGGGCTTTATTGTGTTTTCCTGGGGCCGAGGGGGCCACGCTGGAGCCACGGCTCCGTGTTCCCCACTCCCGGGACAGATGTTGAGCAGGAGCGGGAGCAGACCTCTCCTCCAGACCTGGACCCTCACACACACACACACACACACACACACACACACGCCCAGCAGGCCTGGCGATGGCGCGGCGACGCTTTAGCTGCTCCTCATGCACCATTTGAGGAGAAATGATGCAGCTGGAATGGAATCCGGAGCCCCCGGCAGATGATTGGAATGATGACACTTAATGGGGAGCTCTTTTCCCTCCGACTTCAATCATTCATTTACTTCCCAGCGTGTTTTTCTGAGCTCGGCGTCGCCGGCGCGGTTATTTAATCCTTCCGTTAGCCCGGCAGCGTCTCCCTGACGGCGTTCACCTGTCCGGCCGCATCCGGGCTGGAACGCCGTTTGGCCGACGGCTTTGGCGGAGCCCGTTAGCGGTGACTCATGCCTCTCTCCGGGCTGCGCTGATCGACGGCCGCGGCGCCGGAGTGAATCCGCCTCATTGATCGCCTTTGATCCCTTTGTTTCATCTCCTCCCAGCTCAACTAATTGGGCGATTCTTTGTCGACAGGATTGACTTTTATGCCTGATATTACAGAGCTGTATTTATTCCCTTGAGGGGAAAAACAAATTAAAGGGGGGTTTTCTTCCATTCTTCCCTCCTTCTTTCAGAGTGATATAATTCATATAAATTCCTTTTTCTCCGAGATGCTCGTAAATTCAGAGGAGAAATCATTATTTTCTCATAAATGTGATGATATTGCTCTCATCAGGCTGGCTCTGATGTAAAAGCACTTTATGAGATGGGCTATCTATCCCACCGGTCACATGACAGCCGCCCCGGCTGCCGATTGGCTGCCGCCGCGCCGGCGGTAATGCCATTTCATTAAATAAAGACACGGCCCTCTCCCAGCGGGGGAGGGAAGGTCTCCCTCATCCGTCTCCCTGCCGGGGGGACTAAGGATGAAAAGTGACCCGGCGGGTCCGTCTGCGAGGGACGGGGCGTCCGCGCCAGAGCACGTGCGCGCTCCGGCCCACCGGGGCCGCCATCGACCGGCGCGTTCCCGTCAGTCCGTCTGGAGCGATTAGCGTGCTTAGCGGTGATCTACTGCCCACCGAGGTGGGAGGAGCGTCCCTCGAGCCCCGGGCGGGGTCAAAGGTCGCGTCCACGCCGACGTGCACGCGCACCACCTGGATGGCGACGTGGTCCTGGCCCGGGTCTGCGTTATTCAGGAAGGGGGAGGTCTCCCGGAGCCCGTTCAGCGCTAATGGCCCAATCTATCCCCTTTCATGGCTGCGATAGCGCGTAAATGCGTTAATATCCAGGAAGTTCATTTGGATGCGGCTGCTTTTATGACGCGTCCCTGTGGGGGGACGGGGGACCATTAGCCGTAATGAAAACAACAGAAAGAATCCCAGTTTTCACAAGACGGGAATATTTCCCCCAAGACCCTTTGGTGTGTTTGCGCGTTGGCTCTGCTACCTGCTCCGGATCCCTGCAAAGACGTGCCGTCGTGAGCGCCGTGAGCGCGCCCTGGCTTGGTTCCGGGCTCCTGCCACAGGAGGAGGAGCCAGCTCTGGGGGGCTGGTTCTGGGCGCTCCGGGCCTCGGCTTCCCACACTCCTCCAACCTTCCGGGGGATTGGATCCAAATGAACCAGCGCTGATGAGCTCTGCTGCTGACGCCCGTCTTTGGCCGCTGCCAGCCGGAGTCTTTGAGGATGAGATTTAGAAAAACAATATGCAGACCTACTTGCAATTTGTCTCGATTAAGCAGGTTCTCCGTCTGCGGGCGCCAATCTCTTGTTGGTGTCTTTTCTCATTTGCCATCCGTTTCCTTCCAGCGCCCCCCCCCCGCTCCCCGTCCACTTGACACCCACCCCACCTTCCTCTCCAAGCAAAAGATTAACAGATTAGAAGTAACATGATTGCCTGCTTCCTCTTCCTCCTCTCCGCGCCCGCTGCCTTTCCCAGCCTTCCAGGGGGGAATCATCAGCTCTTATAATCCGCCTCGTTGTGCCGCTCTCGTCCAGCCAGTCCGAACCACTTCATGTCCAAACTCTTCTAATTTCCCGTGTCTTCCTCGGCCCGTGTGCCGTCCGTTGGAATTCAGCGCACGTCTGCAGTCCGAGCGCGCGGAGTTCTATCAGGAGCCCCGTCAATGCGTAGCCAATAAAGAGGGGGGGGGGGCTAAAGATGAGAGGAGGAGAGGAGCGGCGCGGCTAAAAAAAGCAACGGGAGAAAGACAGCCGAGGCTTCAGGGAGCCGAAGCCAAAGATGGAGGATGTGGCGAGCTGGGCGGCATTAGCAGGCAAAGCCCGGCCACTGCGGCGCGATAAGAGCGGGCCCGGCCAGTGGAGTGGAATGGTTCTGATTGGCTGAGCCTGATCCCCCAGACCTCTCCCAGAGCCGTGGCGCTGTCGGATACTTCGGACTTTAGCCGCGCAAGCGAGACGGCTGCGGCTAACTCCGACCCCGACCTCATCCTCAGACTCCGACGTCGCAGTTTTCCGCCGGTACCTCCGCCGGCGCCGCCGGCAGCCGCTCGGTGGCCTGTTTCTGGCTCCTGGCGCTCTTTGACCCTTCTCTCCGTTGGGGCTCGCTGACCTCGCCGTTACCTGGCCAAGCAGCTGCCTGTGATTATGCAGCGCGGACACCTTGGCAGGAGCTGCAGGCGCGCCATCTGGACCGGCGGGGGTACGGTCCCCGTGGGCAGCTCACCCTGCGGTCGCAGCACGCCGGCGCGCGGGCCCAGGCGCTCCCGTGCCGTGTTTTTGCTGCCACCGCCTGCGTGGAGGCATGCATGAGTGACAGAAACACGGAGGTGAGGATGGCAGCTGCAGTCTGGGCTGCGGCGCAAACAGGAGTCACCGCGGACTCGTTCTGCATACCGGATCGGCGGCCGGTTCGGGCCTCGGGCTGCCCGGAGCGTCCTCCCAGCAGGGGGCGCCGTCTGGCCTGCGGCTCAGGGAGGTCACGGCTTCTTCACGCAGCAGCTCTGCACTGAAAGGAGAAGCGCACCCCCTGCTCTACCGCTCTGCCTGGTTCAGGACCGAGCCCCACCGTTGGGCCCAGGCTCCACTTAGGGGTTTTGGCGTATGTTGGATATTTAACGAGCCGCCTCTGCTGGCGGCTTAGCTGGAGTGCTAATTAGCGTTGATAGCTTCAGATGGAGCTCTCCGCCACCGTGCTTGGAGCCCCGGTGACCATGGGAACGCCGGCAAGGAGGGAGAGCGCGCGGCGGGGAGTTCTGGACGGGAGGTCAGCTGGGACCGGAGAGGACGGCATCCTGCACTCCCACTCCGGCGTCCTGTGCTTGCGCGTGCGCGTGTTGGCCCCCAGCGGGCGAAGCCGCGTCAAAAGCGGAAAATCCCAAGTAGCACTCGAATTAGCCTGTTTCATTTCTGAGCTGAGGGGAGTGAAACGGGAGCCGTGTGTGTCGGCGTGGGGTGAGGTTTCCATGGAGACGAGGCCGCTTAATCCGGCGAGCTGCGGAGGATGGAGGGAGCGGCGGTGAAGGGCTCCGTATCCCGGCGGCGTGGAGAAGCTCCCCGCCTCTCAGCGCCTTCGTCTTCATTACCTCCACATCCCCTTTTGATTGGCCGCGTTTATCTGGAGGAGCGCTGGCGCAACCCCGCACCTCCCCTCCCAGCACACACACACACACACACACACACACACACACACACACCGGCAGCATTGTTCAGGTTGTCATAGCAACGCCTGGAGGCAAAAAAGCGGGTGGGGGGGTGACTAATAAAGCAGATACTGTCTCCCGAGGTTCTCCTGCAGCCTGAACCTGGGCTGGGCTGGGGGGCACCTAGGCTGGACCCCCCCAGAACCTAACCGTGCTGCTTCTCCTGCACGTGGGCTGAGCAAACGGGCCTGAAATCAGTCAGAAAGCCAACAATAGTCAGTCGTTCCTCTCGAAAAGATTTTTTTTTCCAACTTCAAAGTGCACACGTCCACCTTCCCGCGGAGAGGAAATGCATTGGTCACCATTATTTCATTCCCAAAAGGCTGCGCTTTCATCTTGACTCAGCATCCCGTCTTTAGTTCTCTAATATGCACCAGCTGAAAGCTTTTCATCCTCTTCTTTCACACCTTCCTCTGCTTCTCCTTTCTGAGTCCCCCAACCTGCTCAGGGTTCTACCCGTCCAAGTTCTCCCACTCTCGCTTTTCTTCCTCTCGTCTGCCTTCGCGTTCCTCCGCTTCCGTTGTATTTGTTGCGTCTAAAAGAGGAAAGGACCCTTTGTTCCCTGCCCAGGCGCTGCGACCCCGGGGTCACCGCGGCAGAAACAACAGTCAGTAACACCGGGTGGGGCTGCAGCCCTGCTGCACGCCGGCGTGTGTTTAATCGGTGAGCGGATTTGTGTCCCGCCACGCCCGCGTGGGTGTGTGGGGGGGCTGTCAGAGCCCGGCCACGCGCAGCACTCCGGCAGCTTTAATTGGTGGTTGTCGTGTATTTCCCTGTCTTCATTAGCAGCCCCAGACTACCTGCCTCTGCTCCCACACACACACACACACACCCAGAGCCAGCTATTGGTGGAAAGGTCATTAGATGCGCTTGGTTTGATAGCAGATTGTCATCCGGAACTGCCGACACCTGCAGGAATTTCCGTCCTCGTCTTCTCCTGATTCAGGCTTGACGTCGGCACGCGTCCGCTCCCGTTTCCCAGAAGCCAAAAGATTCGACGCTGCTGAGGCCTGTCAGTCCGAGACGGAGAATCTGCCCTAATTGTGTGTGTGTGTGTGTTTTAGGGCCCAGCAGACGTGTCAGGAACATCCTGGGAGATGTGCATGCTGCAGCGGTCCCTCCAGGGTGGAGGACGCAGCCTCGCGTCTGCATGTCAACAGAACACAGTCGTGTCCAATAAAGTGACCGAGGTGAGTCTGTCTGTCACACACACACACACACACACACCCACACACACACACACACGCTGGTGGTGGTGGTGGGAGAAGAGGCGTGCATTATTGAGGAAGGGCTTAGAGGGGTTAGAGTGGATTAGTGTGATATTAACCTCCAGAGGAGGACAGAAAGGGAAGGCTAGGACATGATGAGCATCACCTCTGGCCATTTAAACGGCTTTAATTAAATCCTGGATGGAGAGGCCAGCGCGGACGGAGGGGAAAGAAGGAGACGGAGAAGAAAGGGATGAAAATGAGGCAAGGTGGGGAGACTGATTGGGAGGAAAGAATAGGAGAGTTGGAAATCTGCGAGGAAAGAGAGAGGACGAGATGAAACGATGGAAGAGCGTGCGCGCACGTGTGTGTGTGTGTGTGTGTGTGTGTGTGTGTGTGTGTGTGTGTGTGTGTGTGTGTGTGTGTGTGTGTGTGTGTGCTGCACGCCCTGCTGCGATGCGGCAGACTAATGAGTTAGCCTTTTGCCATGCCGGTCACACGTGTGTGTGGCTGACAGGGCCCGGGGCCAGCTGATAAATCAGCAGCAGAAATGAGATTTATAAAAACCTGATCTCCATCTCAACCTCCCGCCTCGCTCCCCCGGCCACCCTGTCACTCCGCTATCTTCATCTGGAGAGCTTCTCCCCCAGGATCCGGGCGCCCCGTGGCCGATCCGATGATGAATTAGAACCAGCGGGAGGAAGCGGCCGCCGCTTTCATTCCGACGCGGCTGCTTCTTTAATTGGCCGGACACTTAAAGGCTCCTTTATTGATCATTTCCTCCACCGGGAGCTTTGATCCCAGCGGAGGTCCGCTCCTGTCCGTTTCTGGGAGCACCACCAGCTCCTGGAGCCGAACGCCCAGGCGCTGCGTTCGCTGGCAGTAGGACTTTCTGATTCTCCTCGCCGGCGGTGCCTTCGGGCCGGCGCGTTTATCCCAAACTCACGTCGGGGATTTGGGTTTAAAGCGGATTGTTCCTGTTTGCTCTCCTCTCATTAGAGGACGGCGTTCCAGGCCGGCACGCCGACACGGCGCAGCACAAACACGGCCCGTATCAAACGCCTAATCACACCCGGGCGCCGTCTTAGGCCTAATTCTCTCTGGATACGGTGTGTGTGTGTGTGTGTGTGTGTGTGTGTGTGTGTGTGTACACAGCGCCTTAGCATTATCCAACAACAGGAGCTCATTAGAAGCGCTAATACGGTTTGCTAACGAGAGGAGCCGCAACGAGGCGCACCGTTTGGGTAACCGCATTAGCCCCGCCCCCTCTGAAGGTGTTTCAGCTCCACCGGTAGGTCTGGGAAGGGAAGAAGGGATGGAAGGAGGAGGAGTGAGCGCAGAGGGGCTCTCTCGCTCTCCTCTCTTCAGACGTTCAGGCGTCCCATCAAACAGGCTTGAATAGCAGACGTGACACTATCAGCCCTCCCGCCGCCGCCACCTTTCTCCCTCCGTATCTCCGCCACGCATCCCTCCATCCCTCCTCCCTCCTCCCTCCCTCCATCTATCAGGACCCTGGCCTCTATCTACCTGGGGGCGTCCACCCTTTCACCAGCTCACAATGGCGCTGGGCGGCCAGTGACAGGACGCTGGGAGGGGACAGACGCCCAGGGCCGCTGGCTGTTTACCTGTGCCTCTACACACACACACACACACTCACACACACACACACTCACACGCCTCCCAGCATGCACTGGGTGGCCTCTGCGGGTCAGCGACATGCCAAGGCTGGAGGATCCACCGGGAGACGCACCTTGATAGAATCTGGTCAGCGGAGAAAGATAGCCGCGGGTCGCGACCTTTGACCCTGGCTCAGACACAGACTGCAGCAGGACCCAGCTAGCTTAGGGACACCTCCCGCGCTGAGGTTGTTACTCAGCGTCATGGTAACCGCCCCTACCGGCCAACAGAAGGCCCCCTGGTGGCTGGTCCCGGCAGGTACGGCGCAGATGCTAGCCGCAGCAGCAGCAGGGCGGAGGTATGGACGGGACAGTCGCAGCTGATCGGGGAACGAGGGCAGGCTCCAGGAGGCGGAGGTAAAGTAACGGAGGAAACGGGGGAGCAGAGAAAAAGATGGTGGAAAAGTCTGAGAAAACAACGCAATAAACGGGAGAAAAATAGGGTTGGGAGATATGTTTAAAAGGCTGCGCAGGAGATGGATAAGGGAGGAGTGGAATGGGAGAGGGCGAGCGATAATGAGAGGGAGAAAGAGAGAGTGGGGGGTGAGGAGATTTCCTATTCCGTCAGACGCGCTGTGGCTCATTCATTATATTCCCCAGGCAATTACCCAGGCCACCTGCTTTGTCTCTCCCCTCATTGTTTCCATCCCTCCCCTCCGCGTCGCCCCCCTCCGCCTTTCGCTCCATCCTTGTCTGTCGTTCTCTCTATCGCTCCTTTAACACTCCTGTGTGATCTTCACTCCTCTGCCAGCTCTCTCCCTTCGCTTGGATTGGCTCTGCGTTGACTCGCCCTGCATTGTCTCCAGTGTGTGTGTGTGCGTGTGTGTGTGTGTGTGTGTGTGTGTGTGTGTGTGTGTGTGTGTGTGTGTGTGCCAGTCCTAATGAGCTCAGCCTTGCATTTAGCATCCTGCCAGCTCTCCGCTAGCTGCTGCTGCTGCTGCTGCTGCTGCTGCTTTTCTCATCCCAAATGTTTCGACTTTACGGCTCAAAACAAAAGCCTCCTATTAGCAGATTTCCGCCATCTTTCTTTCGCTAGGACGGATGCGCCGCCGACGGCCCCAACGTCAGCGCTTGAACTAGCGACCGCGGTGGGCTGTGGTCAGACGGTCAGGCGGCAGGTCCTCCCGGCGGGGGGTCCGGGAGCCGTCTCATCTCCGCTCCGGATGTGTCTTCTGCGCTCTAATCTTCGGCTAATCCCTGCGCTAGGTTGCCTTTATTCAGAGCGTTCCGGGCCGGATCCGTCTGGAAATACACGTTTCAGCTCTGAGGACGACGCCCGCGCCCACGCTCATCCCAGATTTCAGTGGGTGGGCGGCGATCGTTCGTCCTGGGCCCGCCCCCTCGGCTCATGCGTTTGCCCCGGCGCCGTGTTCCCACCCCGGCCAAAGTGGACCGCCTGCTTTGATCTTGGCCTGTCGGCAGTCCTCCTTCTGGAGCAGCTCCGGGCCACACGCCTAGCAGAGCGGTCCACAGGGGAGCGCAGGGCCTCCTGCGCCGGACGAGGGGAGGCCGACCCGCCTGCCGTCATCAGACGAGCAGAAGCCGGAAGGTTCCACCTTCTCTGTGGGCTCTGACCGGGATCGCAGCTCTTCCCTCCCATCACGTCCGGTTCCGGTTCCACGCTAGCACGGCTGAACCGTCCGCCAGCCGCTGGACTTGTGGTCTGCTGGACCAACTCGAGCATCTGGCTCTGGTTCGCGGCAGAGCCGCGCTGGCCTCTGGGCTGCGCTAATTCAGCCTCCCATTAGCTCACATCATTAGGTGGCCCCGGACCGCGGCTAGCTCGCGGCTAACAGCGTCATCCGGACTAAACCGCCCTTTACTGTCACGAGGAGGCGTTATCAGAACAGAGCCTCGAAAAAACTCCAGAGACAATGCTCCAGCAGCGCCGCCCCCCCCTCGGCTGCACCAGACGTGCACCATGGGAGCCTGTTACCATGGATACAGCTGGCAACAGCTCCACCAGGGCGCTGGCAACCTGCTGCCCAGCATCATCAAAGTAAGGAAGGGAAGCAGCCTCCTGCAGCGCCCCAGCCCCCCTGACCCCCCCTCCCTCCCCCCGGGGGGGTTCCTGAGGGGGGGCTCCGAGGGGCCGTTCCCCTCCGTCTCCTCACACTCGTTAGTGTCCTTTACCCCAGCGCCGTCTGTAGCCAGCACGCCGCTTCTTTCACGCTAACGTGGTCCTTCTAGAGCGCTCCTGTGTCTGCTGTGCACCCCCTTGCACACACACACACACACACACATTTCCACAGTGTGTTTTTGTGCACTCATCACTGAGGGGCCCAACAGCCCATAATTACGGGAGCTTCAGGCTGATGCTGCCTGTGTTTGATTACAGTGATCAAGGGCCAAGTTACAGAGACTAAAAGCATCATCACCTACATTCAGTGTGTGTGTGTGTGTGTGTGTGTGTGTGTGTGTGTGTGTGTGTGTGTGTGTGTGTGTGTGTGTGAGGGAGGAAAGTCAGGAATCCACCCTCTCTGGCACACACACCTATCGATGACTGCACACGTTTTATTTCTGTCATCTTTCGGCTTTTCCTGTGCAACAAACCATCGGTTTCCCTGCAGCATTCCAGCTGTGTGTGTGTGTGTGTGCGTGTGTGTGTGTGCGTGTGTGTTTGGAGGGTGCTGTGTGTCATTTATAGGTGATGGTGCGTCAGGTGCCACATCCCCTCTGATGGCGGCAAGTGGCTGGATAAAACATGAGCCTGTGAATCAGATATTAAAGGAAGTGGAAGGGATACGGAGCCTGCTCCTCCTGGGAAGGGGGGGTTGGGGGGGCGTGGGCGTGGGCGTGCATGCGCGCGCGTGAGCCCAAACCAAAGATCCGACGCGTGAATCGCCTTTGGCCTGAGACTGGAGCGCTGGAGAGGGCTGCTGCAGATGTGCCTGCCCATCCGGAACATTCCGAGACGCCCTGGCTCGTTGCTGGGTTCCAAGGAAAATCAGGGAGATGTGATGCAGAGGGGCCGCGGCGCCGGAACCCGCTGGGCCCGCCGGACGCTAAAGAGGCCGAGGAGCCGTCGGTGCTGCCCCGCACGTCAGGTCCGATTCCTCTCAGCCTCTAATAGGGACACAGGAGACAACAGGCAGCATTTGTTGTGAGAAGGAAATTATGTTTAGTTAACAGAGGAGGAGGAGGAGGGGAGGAAGGGGAGGAAGGGGAGGAAGAGGAGGCGGGGAGGAGGAGGGGAGGAAGGGGAGGTGGAGGAGGAGAGGGGCAGCGGTCCCAGCCACCGTTGCGGCTTTAGCAGGATAGCACGGCCGCTGG
This sequence comes from Tetraodon nigroviridis, assembly GCA_000180735.1. Lineage (NCBI taxonomy): Eukaryota > Metazoa > Chordata > Actinopteri > Tetraodontiformes > Tetraodontidae > Tetraodon > Tetraodon nigroviridis. The sequence goes on along the minus strand of CAAE01010128.1, from coordinate 27,087 downwards.
CGCCACATCAGGCACGTCTCAGCTCCTTTTTTTCCTTTTCCCTGCAGAGGCGGTTCTGATGGACCAGGAGCTGCCGGTTTCCCGGGAGACGCCTTCTGCGGTGGAGTGGGTGGCGCCAATCCACTCGGAGTCGATATCCGGAGGGCCAAATGGAGTTAGCACGGAGGGATGCGTCTCAGCGTGTGGCTGGGAGCCGTAAAGGACGGCTGGCTGGTCCCAACAGGTCAGGAGCCGCGGATCCAGCAGATCACACACACACACACACACACACACACACACACACACCCCCGTCGTTTCCCCGGGCTGCCCAGGCTGTCTGTTTTCCCTGTAAGTGCACGTGTCACTCCATTCCTGGGCCGCATCTATTTTTCATGCAGGTAAATTGCGCCGCGCCGCCGCGGCTAACCTCCGCCTCTGTGATCGGCAGAGGTGACCTCTAATAACCCCGCCCCTCCATCGCTCCCACTCACCTCCACCCGTCTGCTTCTCTCCATCTTCCTGTTATTTGCTCTTCTTTACCGCCGTCTCCTCTCTGTGTCCGGGCTCCGGTCGGCGTTCCTAAACAGATGCTGTGATCGCCCGCGGTGCTGCGCTCTCTCTCCGCCTCAGGCACGTGTGTGTCGCCAGTCGGACAACTGGCTCAGGGATCCGGAGCCACTAAGCTAGTTTTCAGCCTGGCCAGATCCTCGTTACCGGTGTGCGCCGCATCCGGTCCCGGTCCCGGCCGGTGAGAGTGACATGGCGGATTGGCAGCGCCGACATGAGGGACGAAGGCTGGCATGCGCTCAGCACGTCCACGCACGTCCTCCCCACATCCTTGAACTTCCTCAACACGGATGCGGAAGCGTGTTGGTGTTCCTGATGGTTCCAACAGACGTGTGTGTGAGGTGGGTCCTCTGAGGACCGCCGGGACAGGCTGGGGGGGCTGGGTGGACCTCAGGGCCCCGAACCCACCCCGCTAACCTTCCCTGAGGGTGAAGACGAGGGTGAAGACGAGGGTGAAGAAGAGGGTGAAGACGAGGGTGAAGAAGGCCGTCAGATGGCGGCTCTGCGCCACAGATCACCAGGATGGGAACCAGGATCTTTAATGGCCGTCAATTAAAAACTAATTAGAGGCTGTAAACTCAGCGAGATCACCTATCAGTCCATTTATCATCACACAGCTGTCACACACACACACACGCACACACACACACACACACACGCACGCACGCACGCACACACACGCACACACACGTGCAGTACAGTAAATACATATGGCGCTCATTCAGCAGCCGCCCAGCTGGAACGAACTCCCTCCTCATCGCTCTCATTTCCCGGGCAGAATTGCCTCAGAATTGATGGCAAATATTGGAATTTAGGCCAAAAGTCTCGGCAAACGGCTGCAAACAGGTTGACAGACGGAAACGGGAGCCCCCCCCCACCCCCCCCCTTCCCCAGCATCCGGGGCTCGGAGCGCGTTCCGGGTTCACCACTGGGCCAGAACCTCACCGCGCACGCTCCGATCCAGTCAGGAACCGATGCAGTTGTGAAGAAGACGGAATGGAAAGACGAGCCTTGGCCCAAGATCGCCCAGCGTCATCACTTCCAAAAGGAGGGAGGAGGAAAGGAGGACAAGATGGGACATGTTGTCTCCCAGCCAGCGGCTCTGGCTACAGGACGGCAGCGCGTGTAGCATCTTCCACACACGGAATGTTGGAATTCTGACCGGTGTTCAAGGAAAAAGAAGAGATTCAACGAGGGAGGGAGGGAATAAGACCCAGTTAGGACTGGGAAGATGCATGTTTAGGAGAACAGAGCTGCATTCCGTCTGTTCTGACATGAGAGGAGAGAGGGAAGAGGAGAAAGAGGGAACGAGAGGAAAGACAGGAAAGCAAAGGATTTGAATTTTTGTTGGCAAATGTTGGTCTAGTACTTGACAATCAGCTCGGTGTTGTATGTTTGGATGTGTGTGTGTGTGTGTGTGTGTGTGTGTGTGTGTGTGTGTGTGTGTGTGCGCAGTGATCATTTCTCGGAGGGCTCGATGTCGTGGTTGTCACGGCGATCTACCGGGGGCTGATTCTGGCTGACGGCTGGTGTCACCATCGCTTCCCATCACCAGCTCCTCTGATGGCCTGTGTGTGTGTGTGTGTGTGTGTGTGTGTGTGTGTCTCACTGATCTCACACACCAGAACAGCTCTAGACGTGTGTGTGATTGTTATCCTCACGTCCTCCTGCTGTTTTTCTTCTGGTTAAAGACGTCCAATCGACTCGGTTCCGGTCTGAGAAACGGCAGCTTGACGAGCTTCGTCTCCTCGTCTCCTCGTCTCTTTGTCTCCTCGTCTCCTCGCCTCCTCGTCTCTTTGTCTCCTCGTCTCCTCGCCTCCTCGTCTCTTTGTCTCCTCGTCTCCTCGCCTCCTCGTCTCTTCGTCTCCTGTGTCTTGCTTCGTCTCCTCGCCACCTGTGCCGGCGTTCCCACAACCCCAGACTTTTCAGAGAAAGCTGGTGACCTTTCACCTTTACACTCCTAAATGCAGCGTGGCGGAAACTCTCCGGTTTGTCCTACGGGATGCTAGCCTCCACGGTGGCGTGTGGCTCCGCCTCCGTCAGGCTGATGGAGGGAGGCGGAGGGACCAGACGGACACTTCCACAGCCTCACTTTTCTCTCCGAGACGCTTTTCTCATCCTCTTTTCATTACGCCCGACGGTGGTAAACAGCTGCTGCACCAAGCGGACGCCCTGCGCGTATTTCCGTTAGCGCTCACGCCGACGTGTCGGATATGAACGCGTTCCATCACGGAGGTGCGCGCACGAGGGGCGGCCACGCACGCCCAGGAGCCATGTCCAATCAGAATAGATTGGACGCGAAGGCAGCGTAATTCCGCCCGCGTGTGCGCGCCAGGCTAGCTGTAATCTCTGCCGCCGCCGCACGTCATCTGGGCTCGCGCTAGCTTCTTCTACATAATGAGATGAACAGTTTTGTGCAGAAAATAGAATTCCCAAGTGGAGGCAGCCGCCGGGAGTGCGTTTTTCAGGATTCCTGGTTCTTCACCAGCCTCCAAATCAAGCTAATCTAGCGATTTCTGTCCATTAGCGCTCTGGGACGCAAGCCCTCCCCTGAACGGAGCCTCTCTGTTAGCTCAACATCAGCGCGTGCACAGCTGACCGGGTCAACCTCTTTCAGCGTTTTCCACCGGGCAGCGGGAAAAGCGTCGGGAGCGCCGCAGCCTGCAGTTAGCACAGCAGCGACGCCGCCGGAATGGGAATTCATGAATTATGTAAATACTTCATCACTCGAACCGGCGCCAAATTAAAACACGCATAAGCAGCGGTGCATGGAAAGCGCTGCGGGTTTTGAATACGGAGCAGAGACAAAAGGGGGCGAAGGACGCGGCGGATGTGCTGAATGCAGCCCTGATTACGGAAGCGGCGCGGTCAGGTGTGTGGCTGACGGAAAGGCTGCGGTCTGCGTGTGTGTTTGCTCAGCTAACAGCGCGCCCACCGCTGGGGGACTCTTTCCCTTTGAGCCCTGAGTGATTTAGCCCTGAGAAGCAGAGTGCTCTCTTAAAGCAGTCAGAGGCACTCAGCCTCCGCCGCACACAAGAGGATGCGATGCTGGAGTGTTGCCTCGGAACTCCTCCGTCTTTCCGTGACGGGGGCCTTCCTTTCCCGCAGCTCCTCCACCCTAATGAAGCGCCGTATGTTTGCCTCGACGGGCCTTTCAGCCTTCATTAGGGGGCCGGGTTGTCCAAGCGCGTGTCAGGTTTGATAGCGCGTCAAGCTAGCAGCCATCGGAAAACCCTCTTTGAGTCTGACGCTTCTGTTTACGTGAGGTTTAACTGAATTAACCACCAACCTAATCGGATCCAAACTGTTCAAATAAGCACAGATTAGAGCCATGATCGCATTATCTAACATGTTAGGGCTGCTTATAACCGCGGGGACGTTTTCATGCTTGTGGGAGATGGAATCGTTATGTTAAACGACCCCGCGGAGCCTCATTCCGCACCACCGAAATGAAAAAAGTTTCGTTAGCGGAATGTTCGGAGAGGCCAGCTCCTCAGTCCGGTCGGGTCTTTGCCTTCCGCCTTTGGCCGTCAGCTGACGGCCCAGAGGTCACGGGGTCACGGCGGGGCACGCTCTGGCGTCTCCCAGCCTCACCTCTCATGGCTCTTCGGAGCCATGCGAGTCCATTCCGCCGGCTGCAGACACGTGCACGGTTCTGGAGACGCAGGCCTCGGCGCTCCCGCGCAGACGGACGACTTCCTCCTCCTCACATATGCATGATGGGAGATAAAGCTGAAAGGTCACCTCCATTAGACCATCACCTTTTAATGTCACGCCGGCTGGACGCAGCGGCCGCAGCCCGCCTGTAATCACGCGGCGGTGGCGGCGGCGGCGGCGCGGTCCCAGGAGCATCCTCTGATTGGCATCAGCCCGGCTCTCCTCAAAGGTCGCTCATCCGTCCGCCGCGCGTGCACGTCCAGACCCAGACGGGTTCCCAGCCGCTCCGCTCTTCCCTGCGGAAACCTGCACTTCCTCCTCCGCCTCCGTGTTGCCGCCGTTTCCTGATTGGCTGGTGTCGGCGCGACGTCCTCGGGCTAATCCCTGTCAGCGGCAGCAGTAGGGACACGCCCACACACGCAGGTGTTCCCTGCCAAACCCGCCACGGCGCCTGAATGTTAATGACATGCAGCAGGCATCTGGGCCCGGCCGCCGCTAATCCTCTTTTAATTATACGTGTCCTCACAGTGACGCAAGGTTTACGGCGGCGATTACAGCTGCGTTGGACCTGCAAACAGGCAGCAGCAGCCGTCCTCCTGCAGCCGATACGCCGCCGCGTTTGGGATTTCGTATTTTTGGCGTCTAACTCTTAACCGTGCTAACTGGACGAGCTAGCACCTAGAAACGGCGCCAGGCTGGGTCAGGGCTGCCCCAGCAGGGCGTGGCAGCTGGGGGGACGTGTGCGTAGCGTGTTGTGCTAGCATGCTGGCGAGGACAGGCGCACCTCCTCCGTTGAAGGTGTCCCGTGGGAGCTTCTCTGGGGGTGGGGGGGAGAAGCAGCACCCAAAGGCCCGTTTGACCCTCGCTGCTACAAAGCCCAGCTTTGTTGGGTCTCACAGGACCGCCTTTATCCCTCCCCCATCCCTCCTTCTCTCTCTCTCTCTCCCTCTCTCTCTCTCTCTCTCTCTCTCCCTCTCTCTCTCTCTCTCTCTCCCTCTTCTCTCTTTCGTCCGTCCTGTCATGGCCGTGGCCTCGTGTTGCGTTCATGCGCTCCGGCGGGCTCCTCCTGCCCCACATCCAGTGTGGAACCCGGAACTGCAGCAGGGCTGACCTCTGACCTCTGGTGGTGGGGGGGCAGCGGCGTCAGTAGCTCATTAATCACGCGGACGGACGTGGCGAGTTTATCAGCAGAGATGGCTCAGCTGTCAGCTGATGCATCATGTGGCAATGATGTGTGTGTGTGTGTGTGTGTGTGATTCCGTGAAAATCGCCTCTGGCCTGTCTGCCTGCGCTTAGCTGCAGGACAATGCTCTCTGTTGTGTTGCAGCATGTGTATTGCTGCTGCGGTGTGTGTGTGTGTGTGTGTGTGTGTGTGTGTGTGTGTGTGTGTGTGTGAGAACGTTGGAACACTGCCTCAGTGTGTGTCTGCTGTCACGCAGGGAAACTGCGAGGTCACATGCCTCTGGAACAGGGTCGCATGACAGCGATTTTGTCAATGACATGCTATTATCTCGTGGCTTCAGCGTTAGCAATGTTCCAGCTAACGTCCAGCAGCGAGCGCTAAGGAACATCAACAGCGCTTCCCAGACACGGGTCCTCCTGGGAAGCTGCGTCCAACCGGTTGCCGCTCTGGGGCTTGATCGGCCAAGTTCACCGCAGCTTCAGCCTTCTGCACGCAGCCCGTTTCCCAGCACCGCCGCTGCGCCGCCACTGGCGCTAATGTGTCCGCTTGGCTAAAGAGACTCGTAATCCCGGGATCAGAACAGAGCAGCGTTTGATGAAGGCGTTGCCATGGCGAGCAGACCTCATTCCGATCCCATGAGGGTTCCTGAGCTGAGCTGTCCGAGCTAACCGGACCAGGAACGTCCCCACAAGCAGATCCTGGATCCTGGATCCTGGATCCGACCCGCCGAGGTAGAAGGCGGAAGTTCCACTTTTGGGGGAAGAAAATAGGATTTTATATTAGTGGAGACAAGTTTATAGCAGGTGACAGCGGTGACAGCACACCCACGCCTGCTGTTTTCTGCAGTCACAGTCCTCCAGCGCACACACACACACACACACACACACACACACACACACACAGTCTAGCACGCTGGAAAAACACTCCTTCTCTACCTCCACCCGGGGCTGCAGCGTCTCACCCCTAACCCTGCTGGAGCTGCTGGATGTGGCGCTAGCTTCCAGCGGAGGAGGAGGAGGAGGAGGAGGATGTCTGCGGCGTTGGTGGATGTCAGGATGACTGCCGCGGCCTTCCTCCACCTCTGTGCTCCGCCCGCCAGCCCAACTCCAGCTCCTGGGATGGGACGGGGGCTCCCGGCACGTCCGTGGGCGTCCGGTCTGGAGAGAGCGCCGGCGCTCCCAGACTCACGGGCCTGACTCTGCTCCTCCATCTTCTCTCTCCGCCCACGTGAAGCACACTCCTCCCGGGCGGAGGAGTGCACATGTGCGAATACCAGCCACCCCCCCTCCAAATCCCTCCCCAGAGATGGCTCGGAGCCTCGCCCCACCCTCCTTTCCCTCCCTCTTCTCCCCGGTAACCGGCACCGCCGCGCACACGCTTATCTCCATCATTTACCGACGACTTCACTAAAAGCTGCATCCGATGGCGCCGCCATCGCCATGGAGACGCCTTCACGCCGAGGCAGATGGAACCACGCCGGACTCCTGGAGCTCAGTGGCTAATTAGCCTCTGCTCACCAGTCAGATCAAAGAAAAACGGTCGGCTAAACGACCGTGGGCGCGACATCAGACAGGGAGGCGGTGATGAAGGCGACCACCTGACCGCAGAGAGGAGCCGCTAGCCGCCCGCTAGCCGCCCGCTAGCCGCCTGCTCCGCACCAGCGACCCAGGAGCAGAGCGTGGAGGAGGAGCTCTCTCACCCCACTGCTCGCTCGTCCCCGTGTGGAGAACACTTGTTTGAAGAGGACGCTGTGCTCCCCCCACAACACACACACACACACACACACACACACACACACACACACACACACACACACACACACAAACACTTCTGCAGCGGTTTGTTTACTCTCATGTAGCTCATCCAGCTCAATGACTCTGTGTGTGTGTGTGTGTGTGTGTGTGTTTCCTGTGCAATGACAGAACTGACGGACTGGTTCAGGGTCCTGGTGAGTGAGGCCCAGTGTTCCCAGCACAAGGCTGACTGGCTGAGTGCTCTTGAGCAACGGCCTCCTGGCTGCCTGTTTCCTCTTTGTTCTCTGAGGAACCTCAGAAGAGCAGCCTCCACCTCCAGGCTGGGAACCAGCCGACAACAACGAGAAACAGCCGTCAGGAACACAACCTGCTGCAGGAACACACACCAGCAACACCCCCAGTAACACACACCGGTAATACACACCAGTATCACACACCAGCAACACCCCCAGCAACACCCCCAGTAACACCCCCAGTAACACACACCAGTATCACCCCCAGTAACACACACCAGTAACACCCCCAGTAAACACACCGGTAACACACACCAGTAACACCCCCAGTAAACACACCGATAACACACACCAGTATCACACAACAGTAACACCCCCAGTAACACCCCCAGTAACACACACCGGTAACACACACCAGTATCACCCCCAGTAACACCCCCAGTAACACACACCGGTATCACACACCAGTAACACCCCCAGTAACACACACCAGTATCACACACCAGTAACACCCCCAGTAACACACACCGGTAACACACACCAGTATCACACACCAGTAACACCCCCAGTAACACCCCCAGTAACACACACCAGTATCACCCCCAGTAACACCCCCAGTAACACACACCGGTAACACACACCAGCGGCCGGCAGACAAGGACAACATCAAACCTTCTGTCACAGCAAGAGGGTTGGCTCAGCTTCACACACACACACACACACACACCCTTCCCTGACCATGAAAAGTTCTCTCATTTTTTCCTCATTTACAGTTGCATGTGGATGTCCACAGAGTGTGTGTGTGTGTGTGTATGTGTGTGTATAAGTGTGTGTGGGAGTGTGTGCTAGCTTCTGGCTCTCGTCCCCACCAGGTCAGCACTAATGAGGCAGGTGACTGTGTGTGTGTGTGTGTGTGTGAGCGATGGAACGGTGTCGGCAGACCCCCTACAGGACGGATGGAGGGATGGATGGAGGGATGGATGAATGCAGGGAGGGAGGGATGGATGGATGGCGGGAGGGGGGATGGATGGATGGATGGATGGAGGGCGGGAATGGATGAATGGATGGAGGGAGGGATGGATGGATGGATGGATGGAGGGAGGGGGGATGGATGGATGGATGGAGGGGGGATGGATATGTCCACAGAGTGTGTGTGTGTGTGTGAGTGTGTGCTAGCTTCTGGCTCTCGTCCCCACCAGATCAGCACTAATGAGGCAGGTGACTGTGTGTGTGTGTGTGTGTAAGTGTGAGCGATGGAACGGTGTCGGCAGACCCCCTACAGGACGAATGGAGGGAGGGATGGATGGATGGATGGAGGGAGGGGGGATGGATGGATGGATGGATGGATGGAGAGAGAAATTTTATGTGTCCCGTCTTCTGCTGGCACATTTACATGCTGCTCATGTCCTTCAGTCAGTAAGCAGTCGGTAAAGGTGCCTCCTCTGCCAGTGTGTGTGTGTGTGTGTGTGTGTGTGTGTGAGGGCCTGGCGCTCCGGATGCACTGGTCAGCCTGGTTTCTTCCAGCGCGCTTGGGTCCACTTGCAGCCTGTTTCCTGAGCGCGGCGTCTATAAATACGCCAGTTTCCGCTGGCTGCCTGCCTTTATCTGGGTCACCTGCGCAGCTCGCCGACTTCCCACACGCGCTCCTTTCAGGCATTGTTTCTGCGCACGTGATCGTCGCGTCTCTACCAGCCGGCACAGCCACGGCGCAGGTTTGCGGCCTGGGTGTGCGCATGGTTAGCCGCGGACGCCATGGCTGCCTGGCTCGCCTCTGGTTGGGGCGCAGGCACGTGCACGCGTTCCTCGGATAGAGGGATGATTTAACCGTCTCCGACGGTTCTCCGCAGCGCCGCGGTCAGCACGGACGCGCTAACTCGCGGCGGTCCCGCAACGTTGCCGCCCGCAGCCAAGATGTTGCGCGCGGCAGGTGTGTTTGTCAGGCCGGTGGAGGCGGGCGCCCAGCTCGCAGCTATATTTCCCCCCCAGATGGCCTCGCTCGCGCCGCTCCTTCACGCCTTGGCTCCCAGCAGAGGAGCCGCTCTCACACCTTCCCTCCTGCTTCCCCGTCCGCTAGCGTTAGCGTCCAATCGGACCTTCAGTAGGTGTTTCCTAACTTTACCAGCCGTCGGTGGTCGCTTCCGCCGTCCTGACGGACACGCTCCCGTCGGGAGCCGCGCCAACTCTTTTGCTCCCCACAATGACGGACACGAGCTCGGTGCCAGTGGGATTCTCCGCCGACGCGCAACAGTGCTAGCAGGAGCGGCCCATGTGACAAATGCGCTCAAATGTTTCTCCCTGGCTTGGAGAACGTGCTGGCGCTGCTTCGCTTTGACTGCAGATCAGCTGGGAAACGGGGACAGCGTCCCAGCCGGGCCCGTGGCCCCCGGGGGGGTCGGGGGTCGGCCTGGAAGACCCTCCCATCACAAGATAACGGCCGGCCACAGAATTAGCTCTTCGGACAAACAACCGGTCCGGAGGAGCGCGCCTCCGCTCCCAGGGGTGTGTGTGGAGTGTGTTTGCACGCCTGATTGTCTGCTGCTGCCGTGCCGAGGTCGGAGGAGGTGACAGAAGCCCAAACATGCCAGTTTTAGCTGCTCCGTCCGGCAGCTCGGCGCCTGATTAGCCTCGCGTTTAGCGTAGTGGTGATTCCGCCTCAGTGGGCGGCGGCTTCCAGCTGAACTACAACCTGGATCACTTTTCTCAGCCGGAGGAGCACTTCCGGCGCTAGTCGGAAAGCGTTTAGATGATTCCCGTGAACATTCCGGCGGTGTTTTCATCCCGGCTGACTTTACCTCACCGTTACTGTAGAAACGGGAGCGAGTGTTCCCTCCCTCTGGAAGCCAGGCTCATTTGCTGCTAAGCCGTTAGCGTCGGTCTAGCTTCGGCAGCTAAGCGGTTAGCACGACCTGTTCCAGATCTCACCTCGGAAGCTTCCCGTTTGGCAGTTTGCTCTGATTTAGCTCCTTAGCAACCAGCGATGTCGCGCCGTTAGCGCCTGAGCACCCGCTGCGTGCTGCGGCTGAGGTGCGGGAGGGCGGCCCGCGGGCCCCGTCCAGCAGACGGGGGCCGAGCCATCAGCGCCGAGAGCCTCTTCCCTCCAGCGTCGGCTCATTCCGCCACCTCCAATCACCCTCACGCTGTCCTTAGCTTCCTGATTCCGCCTGATCCGAAGTGGGCTTTCCTCCACTCCACGGTTGATTGGGGCGCCGCCGCTCTTCTCTCCTTCTCTCTCTTCCCTCTCATTGCGCTCCTGATTTGCATCTCGGTGCAGCTCAGGAAACCTCCGGAGGGGCCTCGGCCCGGCTCCTCGCGTCTTCCCGACCCTCTCTGCCATCCTTATTTTGGGATGTTCCCTCTGAACGGAAGATAAGACGGGAAACACAGCGTTTAGAGCTCCTGATGGGGGCATTTCCGAAAGCAGAACATTGAGGATTTGTTAAATGAGGAGCACATTTTCTCTCCTTTTTGTGCAGAGATGTTGGCGGAAGAGACGCAGGCAGAATTGGGATGGCTTCAAACCCGACCTGAATCCACGCCGGCGCTGGCGGCGCTCCAGCGCGCTGCGTCGGCAGACCCGCTGCGTGTCACCCACACTGCGAATCCTGGAGTCCGAGATAAAGACAAATGAAAAGAGGTAATAGAAGAAAATCAGCATAATCATGTGCACATTCACAGCGCTGGCGCGGCGCTCTGGGCCGCGGCTCATAACGGCGCTACGAGACGGGAGCGAAAGCATTAATCACCTAAACGCTGCTCCTGTGATTAAAGCGGAGCTGCTGTTTATTGCTTGTAATTGTATTGGGGTCGGGCTCCGCTCCCAGGAATACCACGCACCACTTCATATTGGATGAACTCATTCCGGAGCCACTTCCTCTCCCGCGTGGCGCCGGGCCGAGCACGCTAGGGCAAACTGAGGCCCGGGGGCCACGTGTGGCCCGATGAGCTCTCTCATCCGGCCCTTCGCGATGCTCTCAAAATGTTAGTTTGAATGTGGAATTTGTTCTGCCTCGGAATTCTGTGTGTGTGTGTGTGTGTATGTGTGTGTGTGTCCGTCCGTCCACATCAGAATCCACGCCACCATGTCTGAACGACAGCAGAGGGAAGTGCTGCTCGTGCGCTCTGTTCCGCCGCTCCGGCCGGACGAGCAGCTGAGCTGGTGGTTTTTCTTCTTCTTCTCTTCCTTGGGGATCTGACCCAACACTTCC
>CAAE01010128.1:7500-15440 GCA_000180735.1 Tetraodon nigroviridis | reverse complement strand
ATGAAAACCAGATGATGGTGCGCTTCCTGCCTGCGTGCTAGCTCTGAACTCCCTGTAGCGCGTTGGAGTGAACGTAGCCGCGGCGGCAGCGCTTCTCCCTCCCTCCTCCCTCCTCCCTCCTCCCTCCTCCCTCCTCCCTCCTCCTCCCCCCGTCTCGGCCTGCAGCGGGTTGAGAGGTGAGCGTGTGTGGGACGCGCTCGCCTCGGCTCTGACAGGGAAACAACGATTTTCTCCGGACAGCCGAAGCAACTCGGGGCTGCCCGGAACGGCGCCGAGCGTTACGAAAGAACATCTTGGCGGCCTCGTCCCTCTCTCCCTCCCTCCCTCCCCCCTCTCCCCTCCCTCCCTCTCTCTCTCCCTGCCCACACGGATAGGAGCGAGAGCTCGGTAAAGTGCACATCCAGAGATGATGACATTCCTGGCTCCTATTAGCGCCGTTAGCTTCCTCGTGAGTTTGTCTGCACCTCCTCCTCACCACTCACTCGCTGAAGGCTTGTTTTTCAGTCAGCGCGGCTGATTCTTTCTCTTCCTCTTTTTTCCACACATATTCCTGGGCTGGGAGCCGAAAGCGAGCGCACGTGGAGTTTCTTCCGTAATCACCTGAATAATTTGGCTGCTTCAGCTGTTGGGAAAACACACACTTGGTTTAATTGTTGTAGAAACGACTCAACCCGACCAGGGTCTGAGGGCGGAGCTGAGCTTGGATAACAGCAGCTGGAGGAATGTGTGTGTGTGTGTTTACACTCCTAAACTTGTGCACGGCTGAATTCCAGATTCTTCCTGGTTCGGCTGTGTTTTTTCCTCCTCTGGAAACTGGATCTGGCAGACGAGCGGAGGCTGCTGCTGCGTATCCCAGTGCTCTGACTTTCGCTCGCTCTTTCCCTCCTGTTATCTTTGTCTCATTAGCGCTCGCTGTCCCGCTCGCATTTCGTCCTGCTCCTCTGCAGTCGCTGTGGAAACCGACATCACACACCCGCTGAGGCGCGTGTGTGTCTGCCTGGAACGGTCCTGGAGGTCCGGGACCAGGCTGTGTGTGCAGTCCTGGCCTGAGAGAAGAGTGAGAAGGTTCATCTAGGAAAAAGAGACGGATAGAAAAACAAAGGGAAGGGAAGCAGGTGCAGGTCCACACACACACACACACACACACACACACACACACACACACACAGGTGCGGTTATTGCCCAGCGGGCCCCTGAGGCGGAGGTCCTCAGATGCGGGTTCAGATTGTTTCCTCGCTGCGTCGAATCTCGGGGCCTTTAATTGGCTGCTGCTCCAGCTGACCTCTGACCTTCCGTCCCAAACGGATTCCCTCCGCTGGGTTGGTGTGCTGGGATCAATGGGAGGCCGGAGGGGGGGACCAGCCTCTGACATGTCGGGATTTAGCTGTGATATTTGTGGTTTTCTCCGTCTTCATCAGCTTCCGCCCGGAGCAGGACGAGCTTGTAGCCTGGCTGCGGAAGCCACGTTAGCCTTTTCCTAGCACGAGGAAGCTCCGGCCCCGCTGATCCGTGGCCGACAGGAGCGTTGGAGGATCAGGGCTCCTCTTTGTCTCCTCCTCTGCTCTCCTCCACTCGCAGCCGCCGCTGAGCATCCATCCCTCTCTTTTTTCCTTTCCTTTCCGCTTTAAGCCGTTCCGCGCTCCCCCACGATCAAACGTATGCTAACACACGCATGTAGGCTAACGCCGGTGCGGTTTGGGCACGCTGAAGCGGAAGGCTGCGGAGGCTGGATTAGCATGTTCAGCACGTTAGCATTTAGCTGCTAGGATAGCCACCGTTGCTGGGAGGCCACAACCAAGTCCTTGAAATTCCCATTTCACAACCAGCGTGAGAGCGAGCACGCCGCGCTGATCGAAACAGATGTTAGCGCGTGGCTTTACCTAAAAAACCGTGCGTGTGAGCGTTGTTTGAACGCGCCCGCTGTCAGCTATTCTTTAAAAATATTGCTGCTGATATCCGCCTAGAAAAGCCCCGTGTCAAAGCCTGGTTGAGACCCTGCGGGACCGCTAGCGGTTTTTTATTCATGATATGAGCGAATCAGCGTGGCGCATAATGCTTTTTAAGCTATTCACACAGAGAAAAGAGATGGAGAGGAAATTGGGAGAACTGCATGGAGCAGAGACGCCGGGGTGGAGCGGGGTTGCAACGCATGAGCGAGAGAGAGAGGGAGAAGATGATATAGAGGGGAGGAAATGAGCGAGGGCGCCACAGATACGAGGAAAATAAATACATCGGCTTTCAGCAGGAAGCAGCGGGTCCATCTCTGCCTCCGCCGCCGCGCCCAAGAGGAGTAAAAGCCAGGGTGCTTTCTGTTGCAAAGGCAGCGCGTTGGAGAGGACAGATGATTGCAGCGGCAGAGTGGAGTTTCTGCTGGGAGAATCTGGGAAATGATGTGCAGGCTCTGCGGGCCGGGTTCACCAGCTCAGCGGGCCACGCGCGGCCCCCGGGCCTCAGTTTGCCCTCTGTTTTAGACGGTTTCCCGCTAAAAGCAGCCGTTTGGAACCTCCCGGTTAGCTTCATACCTGCCGGCTTGCTCTCGTCTTCCTCCGGCCCTCCTCGTCCTCCGCCTCCACCCTCACCCGTCCATCAGCAGCCCCGCCGCCGCCGCGCTCAGGTGATGATCACCTATCGAACTCCGGTTCACACAGTCGCTTGGTCAATGCCCTAATTGCGTTTTCTCTCTGCGCGGGCGGCACGTGGAGGCTATCGATCATCAGCTAATGAGAGACGGGGGGGCGGCGGGGGCGGCGGGGGCGGGGCAACCCAGGAGAAGAGGCTACTGTACCTAACCTCCCTCTATTAAACGCTCTGGCTTCCATCATTCCTGCGCCTCGGCTTCATTAGAGCCCACACGCTATTGATCTGGAGTCGAAGCTATTGATACACACACACACACACACACACACACACACACAGCGTTTGCTTTACAGAAAAGCTGGATCAGACTTTGAAGATCAGCTTCACCTGCAGGTGCCGCTGAAGCTCCTCCCCTTTTATAAAGGGCGTGGCCTCCTCTCTCTTTCACGCTCGGCAGCCTGGGCTCGCAGAGGTTGTGACCTCTGACCTCTGGAAGCCCTCCACTAGTTCCCTGAACCCGGGCCCTCAGCGTGAGGTGATTCAAGGGGTCACATGGTCTGTTAGATGGTGACGAAACGCTGTTCTTCCTGTTGCTCCATCCCATAATTTGCCCTCCCTCCCCTCTGCCAGGTGAAGCGAGGCAGCGAGTAGGCAGCGTATTGATTCCAACCGCCTCTCTCTCTCCCTCTCTCCCTCTCTCGCTCTCTCGCTCTCGCCCCCACAAACCCCGGCTGACGAGGAAGTTGATTAGGAGCAGCTCTAAATATAACCTCCACCTCCTCCGCCACCTCCTCGCTTCTCTTTCTTCCTCTCTGGCTTGCTCCCTCACCCACTCGCTCTCCCACGCCGCTGCCGTTGGCCCGGACGCCGCTCTGCCAAGTGCTTTCTCTTCCTCTCTCCATTTCCTCTCCTCTTCGCTCCGAGCCTTTCGTTTGTCAGCCGCCTCTAAAAAAAGAGAGGGAAAGAAGGGAGGAGAGGAATGTTTCCAGGTTCGCCTGAACGCCGTGGTATTTGGTCCTGCTGGGAGCTTTCAGGTGAAACAGTCACACACCTGACGGCCTTTGGCGCGCTAATGCGCTAGCCTGCGTCATCTCGCGGCTGGGTGGTTAGCGTCCACGCGCGCCGCGGAGCTGTTCCGCCAGGAGGAGGAGTCTGTTCCGGTGTTTATCTTATTGAGGCCTTTAGAGAAGCAGCTTTTGTCAGAAACAGCTTGTTTGAACACCATGAGCGACATTAGCGCTAGCGCGGTGTCCATCTGTTACCGTCATTAACTGCTAAGTCCATTTGTCTGTGTTGTTCATCACACATTAATTATGTTTCCCGACTCCGTAATCACCTGAAATGAATCATTCCCAGCGTTTCCTCCTGCTGCTCCGTCTCCGGAGCCACCAACCGGCCACTAGAGGCTGCTCCACCCCCCACCCCCCACCCCCCATCACCCAACGGAGGCCGTCCGCCCTTTAGCGCTAGCGGGACGAGACGCGTCCGACGGGCCCCTGATTTCAGACTCCTTTGCCTTTTCTTGGTTTTGCCGAGCACCCAATGGCTGCCCTGTTGGGGCGGCGGGGGGGGGCGGTGGGGGCGGGCCCATAAGCCCAGCGTTGTTCAACCAGCGCGTGGGCGTCTGGCTTTAGGCATATTGGACGGCATCAAATTACTCGCGCAAAAAAGAGAATTTTGTTTTTTTATGAAATAATCCCCCCATACTTATTTCATCCACATCCTTTTTTTTCCCCTCCTCACCCCCCCCCCCCCCTCCTTTTCTAATGGATGGGGGTGAAATGAGAATCTGTGTTCAGTGGGTGGTTTTAAGATGCTCCCAGTGTGTTTGGCGCTGAAATGCACGTCACACGTGCATGATGACATAAACCTGCAGGCTCGTCCTCGGATCTGCCTGAATAAAAGCCTGTGGGGGGTAATTGTTGTGCTTCCGTCTGTGTTGGTGTGTGCACCTGCGTGCTGATGAAAGCGGACGCTCGTGTCAGCGTGTGTGTGCTCACTGGTCATCATTTGCATGTCGGCTGGAAGGGTGTGAATCCTGGAGCGTGTGCTTCCTGACCCACCGTGTCGCATCTGTCTGCCTGCCGAAAAGTCCGTTTACACTCTTGGGTCGCCTCGTGCACGCCCGCGCACGTTCTTAGATTTAGGACAAATGTTGCAATACCGCCCCTGAGCCGCGGGGGCGCGGTCGAGCAGCCCAACGACGGGGAGACGTCAAACTAGAGAACGAGAGTTCTTCTTTTCCCCGGACCAAGCTGAGCAGTGGGAACCTTTTCAGGTTTCCGCGGATCGGGCCGTGGATGGGGGCCGCGGGCGAGCGTCCCAGCAGGGCTGCTGTGGGCAGAGCAAACGTGCGCAGATGCTCCTGCGGAGACGCCCGGCCTGCCAGCGCATTATTATGCAGAAACGTAGCCGCGTGCGAGGAGAGCGAAACTCTGTTTGATCTCTGCGAGCATCCGCGTTTCTACCAGACAGAAATAGACGAGGAAGAGCGGAGAGATGCTGTCAGCTCACTCCATCCTCCTCCTCCTCCTCCTCCTCCTCCTCCTCGCACAAGCAGATGTCCAATTCAGTCTATTTCAAGTGTGCGAGGCTGAAGCTCCTCCAGCTACCTGCCTCTCTCCGCTTCATCATTAAAAATGAGAAGAAAAAGCTGCATCAGTGGTCGATTAGAGCCGGTTTGGGCTCAAACTGCGGCTGCTTCCGGTGAAACCACCCAAGTGTGGACGGCTGAGGCTGAGATAACACCTGTGACGCCGCCTCCCCTGCGCCGCCCCCGGCCCTGAATCTGCCTCTCTGAGACGGTATTTTTGCCCTGATGATTGACAGCAGGCCTCGTCCTGACCATGACGAAGAGGAGGAGGAGGAGGAGGAAGGGGGGAGGGGACGGTTAGCGACAGGATGTGGCGCTGAGAGCGAAACTGGCCCGACGACGGTCGTCAGGAGCTGCAGCCGCTCCCCCGCAGCCGACAGTCGTCTCGGTTCTGCCGGCAGGAGGACGGAGAGGTTCCCCAGAAAGACGAGGGAACCGTCCAACCGGCCCTTTTCTGGGTTGGATGAGCGGAAGTTGCTGTTATCTGCTTTGGTTTGTTGGCGCTTCAACTGTGAAAAAGGTCGCGTCAACCACACCGCTTCCTGTGGGCCGCGGCCGCTTCCACGTGTTTCCGGCTCAAAGCGCTCTTCCTCTTCTGCGAGCGCCGACCACTCCATCTAGGAGCGCGAGCTGCGACTTGTGCGCGGCTGCAGTGACCGAAGCCCCGGTGAGCCTCAGCGGGGCCGACCAACGCGCTGGCAGGCAGAGTCGCAGCTTTTCCTGCCGTTTGCAGCTGCAGCCTTCTGTGAAAGAGCGAAGCGGAGGGACGCGGCTGCAGAGCGCAGAGGGGGCGGAGGGAGAGAGAGAGAGAGAGAGAGAGAGAGGGAGGGAGGGAGAGCGAGAGAGAGGGAGGGAGAGACGGAGCTGTGACAGCGCTCATCACCCACCGAAGCGCCAGGACGGCTCGCATCCGTAGATCGCTGCCACTCGCAGACGGAGTTTACAGCCTTTGCCTCGCTTTTTCCTCCCCAGCGTTTCCCGCCGCACCCCCCCCCTCCGCCGGTGCCGCCAGACCTCCACCATGGTTTCTATCATTTCAGACCTGGACCCTCTGAAAAGCTGGAACGTCTTAAGGTAAGCGCACTCCTCAAGCAGCGTTAGCGGAGGCAGCGCACGCGTCTGTGTGTGTGTGTGTGTGTGTGTGTGTGGGGCGGGGGCACCGGCACAGCAGGGGAGGGGGGGATTGTCTGTCTTTAGTTCCTGGGTCGCTTTTTCACGTGCGCACGCGGAGGGATGAGGAACTCGGCCGTCTATCCTCTAGTTCCGCTGCGTAATTGCGCACGGGCGCTCCGTCGCCAGCCGCGCATGCCGAGCGCTCCCGTGCAGCCGCGCCAACGTCTCCAAACTCCCAGCAGGCTCAGCTCAGTGAAAAAAAGCCCCCCTCCCCCAAACCCGCCCCCTCCCACCCGCGCATGTGGGTCCCTGGCAAGCGCGCAGAGGCAGAAGTTGATCCGGAGGCATCCGCCCCCGGGTCAAAGGTCAAAGGTCAAGCTCGCCCTCCTCTGGTCTCGGCAGCATCCTTGCGGGGCCGTAAATCACCAGGAATTTGTTGGGATCATTAGGAAGCGCAGCCGCAAATCCTCTGAATTTAAAAAGCTGCGTTTGCAACAGCCTCGTCCCGCAGCCGATAAAGAAGGAGTCATTATTCTGGCCACCGGGGCGGCGGCGGGGTAGCGAGGAGATGGACCCCCGACCCCCCCGGCCCCCCCGGCCCTGGAAGGACTCTCTGTTATCGTCGGAGCGCCGTCATTATCCCAGACCAGCAAATGGAAGCGGGAATGTGGAGCTGGCAGTAAAGTGCTGAGGGCAGCGAGGAGCCGCAGGACAGAGACAGCTGCAGCCGAGCGCATTTCCCTGCTTTATTAGCCTAACGGGGACGGATCTCCTGGTGGAGCTCAGAACGCCACTCTGGGCCAATCAGAGGGCAGCAGCGCCGCTCCCGGAGATCCACAGGCTCTCCGGAGTTCCCATCGGTTAGGAGAGGGGAGGAAAACGGGGGGAGGAGGGTTTATTTACCTTCCCTCCGTCCCCTCTCCTCCTTTATTAAACCTTTCTTCTGCGGGATTAGAGGAGGAGCGGCCGTCCACCGTCGCAGACGCCACGTCTTCATAAAGAGCAGCTTACGGGCCAAGCCGTCACTCACCGCTCACACACACACACACACACACACACACACACACACACACACACACACACACTCGTATGGATGGTTGGGTTCCTAGTGCGGACGTTTGCACCAATCAGACGCCCTCGTTGGGCTTGTGCATCTCTGGAGCTCGTTTAGCTAGCGTTAGCCGCACAGGCGCAAGTTTGCAGATGCAGCTTAACTGCCGCATGCCCACCAGCGCATTTCCAGAGAGTCTTCAGGGTGTGTCGCCTTTATCCGCTGTCAATCGCCAGGCGCACGCAGGAACACGCCCTCCAGATGCAGCAAACGTGCGAATAATCTGTCCGTGCGCCTCGGAGCGCACGCCGCATATCTGACGCGCAGCACCGTTGTTCTGTAATGAGAAACAGCATGCACGTTCATTCCATCTGATTACACCCAGCTACCTCACACACACACACACACACATGCACGGGGGCGGGGGGGGGAGATTTGGTTTTTTAAACGCAACCAACCTGAGTTCCTCCAAGAGTCGCTCCACCGCAACATCTAATCATGCAAATTGGTTGCGCTCAGGTGCCGACGGGGATAAAGAGCGGAAAAGGTCTGCGGCCTGAGCGGGACTTGACCTTTGACCCCGGCGTGTTGGTTTTAATTAATCCA
>CAAE01010128.1:0-2500 GCA_000180735.1 Tetraodon nigroviridis | reverse complement strand
GTGCGCTGCCTGGTTGTTGTGCTCATTTAATTGTAGGAAGGGAGGCGTCCTCCACCATTAAGGCCCTTCCCCATTCAGCTAGCCGCTAGGCTAGGCTAACAGCCTGCGCGTTAGTTTTTTATCTCTTTAACTTCTTTCCAGCGTCTGAAACACTCCGACGCTAATTCACCTCCTGTGATTCCCGCCTCTGCGAGTTTGGAAACGTCCCTCCGTAGCCGCTCTTCCTCATCTTTCTTTCCCGGGGCAACACTCCTCCATCATCAAACCTCCAACTCGCTCTCTTTTGTCAGCTCGTGCTCGCACTCATCCAACTCTTTGCCGTCTCCTACGTGTGAAACGGAGCGGCGCCCACTGGAGACGCTCTCCCGGCGTCTGAGTGGGACTTGTCCTCCAAGTGGGGCTAATTATGCAAATCCCTTCCTCATCCTCATTGGCCGGGTCAAAGCTGTAATATCGATGATTACGGGGCAACGGAGTGACAGCGGAGAGGAGGGAAAAGATGAAGGCTGAGAGGGAACGTTCCCGCAGATGACGCTAGCCTGCATCCTGCGCTAGCGTGTTTGCGTGTACGTATCAACCTGACAGGCGCTAATCTGAAGTCGCAGCAGCAGCAGATTATGTTGGGCGTGTGATCTTCGCTATCTCTCCTCCAGTGGACCAAAAACCTCCGCAGAGATAAAGAAAAGTGCAAATTCCATCAAAGCGGAGACGTTTACTGAGCCTCCTCACGGGGCTGGTTTAAGAACGGAGGGAGGAATCCAGGCGCGGTGTAGGCTAAGATTAAAGAAACTGAAGAGTCAAGAAGAAGAGCCCTTTTAGCGTCAGCCTTTAATCATTCCACAACCTCACCTTCATCAGTTAGCGCGCTAGCAGTTGCAGAGTGCATGCGTCTGTTCCTTTCCTGTTTTATGCACATTAGCCTGGAGGTTAGGCTTTATAACCAAAACCCGACGTAGCCTAAGCCTTCCCGGGAACATTTATTACCGGCGTACAACCGCTGCACCGCCGCTAGCTAGGTGCTACGGCTAGGTGCGGGGAGGTTCCTCCCAGGCAGGGGTCGATGCTTATGTAACAGCTGCTGGTGCGAAAAGCCCAATTCCAATGGAAAACAGGCGGAGGGTTGTGGGGGTTTCCTCCTTTGGTTTCTGGGTGCTTGGGATCTTCCGACTGGCAGGACGGGAATGTTTAGCACTGGACGCGCGTCGTAGCGCTAAACCAGACATTTGGAGCAGCCAAACCGCGTTGGAGCCTTTGGTTTCCGTGGTCGAGAGCGGCTCCGAGCTATGCTAACACCTGCACGCACGCTGGCAGGCGGCAGCCGCACTCGTGGGCGTGCACGTCTCATTTACTGGTGTGTGATGAGTTAGCGATGTTAGCCGCTATCTGAAACCGCCGCGGCCCCGGGAGTCCGCAAACACCGCCAAAACTAGAGCGGGCCAAATCCCCCCTCCCTCTTTTTTTAACTCCTCTCCCCTCCTTTCTTCTCCTCCCCCCTTCTCTCCATTCCCCAAGCATGAGCAATTCGCTGCTAATTCAATTTTCCCCGCCTGGGCTCACATGGGACGGCGCTGGAATTCCGGGTTGTCATGATAAAATGATTACACGGCGTTGTGTTTCTGCGGGCACCTCCCAGCACATTTATTAGAATCTGTCAGTGTCGATGTAGATCGGCCAGCCAAAGTGCACGTCTCCGCACGCCGCGCCGCTCCGCGCCGCTTCCCCTTCTTGCCCGGAAAGTGGTTATTCCTTATGAGATCCGTCGCTCCTGGCAGACACATAATCTGATTACATCCGCTAGATTAACAATATATTGAATTCTTCCCCATTCTCCTTCCCTCCCTCCTCTTTCCTCTTCCTCTCTTCATCCTCTGCCCTCCATTTTGCCCCTCCCATCGTCGTCTTTGCACCCTCCCCCAGAACGGTCAGATAATCGACCCAGCCGAGTCGGGATCCCGTTTAAAAGAAAAGCGGAATAAATTCCTGGAGCGGAAAACGGGAAGCGGCCTTTTCCCCCTCCCTCCTGCTGAGTCAGACGACCTTCGCTGCTCCGCCCACAAGCTGTTTTTCACACCTGCTGAAACGAGCCTGCGGCTCCACCTGGGGGCCGGTGGGAGGGGCTTGGGCGCTGGCGGCCCGCGGCCAGCAGAGGGCGCCAAACCGCCTCAGTCGACAACAAAAAAATAAATAAAACTGGAGCGATTCCATTTCAGGGAAAAGGGATAAAACAGGACAGAAGAGAGGAGTCCCGCTAATAGTTTAGCTTTATCAACCACAGGTTCTCACCGGGACTGGAGCGTTTTAAAACGACACCTTTCAGGCACCTTCATCCCTCCTCTTCCCTCCTTCCCCTCCTTCCCCTCCTTCATCCCTCCTCTTTCCTCCTTCATCCCTCCTCTATCCTCCTTCGCCCCTCCTTCATCCCTCCTCTTCCCTCCTTCATCCCTCCTCTTCCCTCCTTCCCCTCCTTCCCCTCCGTCTTCCCTCATTCCTCTCCTTCGGT
>CAAE01010126.1:0-30834 GCA_000180735.1 Tetraodon nigroviridis | reverse complement strand
ATAAAAGCACAGACAGCTTATTTTGCATTTTTTTCCCAATGCAAATGTCAACAATAGATAGATCAGAAAGATGGACATAAGGGTCGAAAGTAAGGTCAAAACGTCTTGGTCGCCCTCTTGTGGCTCAGCGTGTTAATGCAGCCCTTCCGGGTCGCGCTGTTCCCAACACTCTGAGGCCAACGCGTGCGTTAAAACTGCTATTTTGCAGCAAATGACGCCACAATTTCTAGATGGCGCCAAGGTCGTGGATACTTGGGCAGCAAGGTGATGGGCATTCTAAAATTAACATTTCACTAAAAGCCAGCCGTTGTGGTACTGCTAACTGAAAAAGGATTAGAAGGGTCAGTAGGTGTCACCCGAGGGTCATAATTAGGGATCTGGCGCCCCCCGGTGGTGGTAGTGTGTTTATCTCTTATAATAGACAGACTGATCCAAAGTACAGTTTAAACGCTGCATTCAAACCAGATCATTGGCCTGATAATAATAATAATAATAATAATAATAATAATAATAATAATAATAATAATAATAATAATAATACACGTGACAGGAAGAGGTATCGGAGCGACAGAAGGGTGGAAGTGAAAAGGAAAGGAGGCTGGACACTGTTTATAATAACGATCAGAGAAAGACTAATGAAATAGAAAGAGGGATATTTATTTTATTTTTTTTAGACCCAGAAGTCTGACAGTATTTATTTTTCAAAAACATTTAGAAACGACACAAATTAAAGTGACTCTTCCTGTCAAGTTAAATTAATTATACACCGACTAACTCTATTTTATCTAATTTTCCATGGGCAGAACGCTGGACTTTCGAAAACATTTTTGTAGCGCTTGGACAAAAAGTTATTTATTTTGGTAAGAAACCGGAAGCTCTACACATTGTCACAGACCACTTGACAGCGTAGAGAAGTAGGCGTGTTGCGTTAGCTAGTTGTTAGCCTGTCCGCTAACCAGCTAAAGTTGAACGCGATACTTTCACTTATGACAGTAAGTGAAACCTTTCTTGGGATGCGCGCCGCTTTCCTGGGAAACGAAACTAGAAACAGCGTTGATATTATCACGCCCTTTACGGCATAAATGTGGCTGTTCGGATCTCTTCGGGGTGATATTGTCAACTTCTAGCCGTTGTCGTTTGAAATATTTAACTGCTAACCCTCAAAACGTCGAGTACGTAGGTAGCACTGGTTCCCCGCTAGCTTTAGCGGCTAGGCTGCGCTATCATGGACGGTGGCGGAAGCATCCAGAGTAATGAGAGAGCGGCGGAGAAACTCATGGATGACTACCTGAAATCAATCGGCCTACATCGGAAGAAGATTGCCAAAGACGGCTCTTGTTTGTTCCGGGCTGTTGCGGAGCAGGTAAGTTGGCGAAATTTGAGGAATGAAGTTTTTGACTAGCTTAACAAGACATGCGATGAGTGGGGTCGGTCAGTTGGCTGTGTTGATGCAGCAGACAGCCGGGCTAGCCGGATTAAAGTGGGTAAATCAAACAAAATCACAGGCAAACATGTCTACTTTTTCTTGAAACCTCTCATACTTTTAGAATTGGCCACAATGTTTCATACAAAATGTTTGAAGATGATGTCAACTACCAAATATCTGTATAAATCCAAAGTGTTTTACCCTAAGCTACCATCACACGTACTGCTATAAAACCCATGATGTGGAACTGTTGGTGCAGGTCCTGCACTGCCAAAGCCACCATACTGAGGTCCGGGCCAGGTGTGTGGCGTTCCTGAAGGAGAACAGGGAGCTTTATGAGGCGGTATGGCACAGTCACACAGTGAATGGCTAAATCCTTCCCTTTTTGGTTTATTTCACTCTAAAATGTAACCTGAATGTTACCTGATACAGTGTTTTTTAGATTCTTTGGCTTATTTTTGTGTTTGGGAGTAAGATAAGCAAGCCTGAATGGCCTCAGTGTAATTTGTATGCACTGAAAGGCAGTTTTGTCTGATGGCTTTTGCTTGGTTCTTTCCTGCGTTTTCCCTCGACAGTTTGTTGAAGGTGACTTTGAGGAATACCTGTGCAAGCTTCAAGACCCGCAGGTAAGACAACAATGGAAATTTAAATCGGTTAGAGTGGCACCTGCTGCACGAGTACCAGTTCAGTCACTCCGGCTGTGGTTTTATTTTTCAGCAATGGGTGGGAGAGGTGGAGATCAACGCACTGGCCATCATGTACAAGTACGCTTTCAAAATCAGCATCTACCCCTCTAAATTTGAGTCAGCGCTCACATTAACCAGCTCATTAACCTGAGAGCAATTCATTGTATTATTATGTTCATGCAGCTTTTGAGATCAGTGTGTTACTATTGATAATATTACTATGATGTTTGTTTTGAACCCTCTTCCAGGAGGGATTTTCTCATCTTCCAGGAACCCGGCAAACCAGCCGTCAACATCACTGACAACAACTTCAAGGACAAGGTAAAGCTGTTGCTGTATCTAAGAACGTAATTAATAATTTAGCAGAAACCCCATTTTGAAATCCACTGATGTTAGAGTCACAACATTATGTGCACTCCTCCTTGTGTCCCCCATGAATGTCATCGTTACTCCTTCTTTTTTTGTGTGTTTTACAGGTTCAATTGTGTTTTATGAACGGTAATCACTATGACAGCGTTTACCCCATCAGCCGCGTTAAGAACGCCGGCATGTGCCAGTGTGAGTGTCTGAGGTGTGACCTGAAATGTTCAGAAGTTCATATGTTAGCGTCAGCCTGTTTGCTGTGTTTTGCGCCCTGCAGCCATCCTCTACGAGCTGCTGTACGGCCGCGTGTTTAAAATGGACCAGGGCCTTCAGAGTTTGTGCCAGCGGTTCCCTCGGCCCACTGACGCCCTGAGCGACGACAACATGCCCTTTTGCGGCAGCAGCGAGGAGTCTGACCTGGACACCAGCGAGGCCGTCTGGTGGGTAAACCCGCAGTTTAGAACCTAGAACCTCATCTGCGTGGAACATCAGTGCACTGACGCGTGTGTTTGACCATGCAGGGTGGAGAGCGAAACGACAACAACTAAACACAGCAAGGTAACACACTCACACACACACAGTAATCCATCGTGAACCCATAATAGTTGGCCTGATTGCCTCTGCGTGTTTCCAGGGTCGTGGGCGGCGTGGCCCTCAGCTTCCCGAGAGGGTGAGGCGTTCACTGAACCCGACGCTTTACAGAAACATAGAGTTTGACGTCTGGCACAAGACCAAGAAAGGTGAGATGAAGAGAAGAATCGAGATTAAGCACAACAGAATGTTTAAAGGAAATGTGGTTTTTCTGCAGCACAACAGAAAATGGACTACTGCATCGCAGCCGGGATGCAGTTTGCTGCAGGAGACCAGTGTCAGGTCTGTGTCGGACATTTTTGCTGTTCTGACAGGCCTAAAATCTTGTTTGAGGATTTGTCATCACGTGGAATTGCACGCTGGGATTGCCTGCAGGTCCGTCTGGATGGAAGTGGGCGGAGCTACAGCGCCACTGTGAAAGAGGTGCCTCCTGATAACGGCCCCGTCACGGTTCTGATCGAGGAACTCGGCAGAAAGTAAGTCCCAGTGACGCCGGATTGGCCCTCTGGGAGAGGACATGCGCTTATGGCGGTTACCCCATCTTAGGCAGGTCCCTCTGTGGAACCTGCGTCCTGCCAGTGACGAGAGCAGTTGGAGAACTGTGGGTGGGCGAGACAAGAAGCTCAGCAACGGACATGGAGGTGATTTCCCCACACAAACACACACAAAAATACGCGTTGAAGCAAGTTGACTGAGTTGCTTCCTCTCCCAGCAGAGTGGGAGGAGAGGGGTAAAGGCAGAGGCAGGGGCAAACACATGCCAGGGTCCTCCTCTGCCTCCCAAGTAGCAGCAGGTGGTTCCAGCGGGCGCGGGCAGAAGCACCACTTCGGGCCTCCACAGTCCCCCAAAGAGGAGCAGGGAGGGGGCAAATCCAGCAGGTATGTCTTTGTTGTGTGTTTATTTCAACTTGGCTATCCTCAAATGCCCTCTGCTGTTTGATAGATCTTTGGAACGTGTTTTGTAGAAGGGCCACGAGCTCAGCAGAGCCTGCGTTTGGTCTGACGGAGGAGCAGCGTTTGGCCAGAGAGGAGGAGGAGATAAATGTAGCCTTGGTGGAGATCCAGCTCAGAGATGAGCACAGCTTCCCTGCCCTCGGGGTGAGTCCCGACTCATCGATGGGAGCTGATCCTTCTGTTGTTGAATTCGGCTGCACCGATGGGCTGAAACGCGTTGCTACTTCTGTGGAAACCTGTTTCTTTAGTCTTTTTTTGTTCATTTGCCCTCACATGCTGCGGTTTTCTGCTGATATCCAGTCCAAAAATACTGCTGTGTGCTGTTGCCGTCATGCTGTTACACTTCTGGTTTCACATCACCGCCTGAGCTGATCTACATTCTGCGCCACACATGCCTTTCACCCCTCAGACCCAGCCCCGTGCACAGAATGAAGCAAGCAGGAGGAAGAGTGGAGAGAAGCTGAAATTTTTCAGGAACAAGACGGTGTGTTTTGCTTTTTTGTAGGGAGTAGATATACATTTTAAAGACTTTAAAGGAATATTTCTTCTGTCCTTTTTTTTTACAAGAGTTCTGTTGAAGAGAACAGAGTGTCGTCCCCCTCTGAGGGCAAAACCCCGAAATCTTCCACCCCACCGCTGGCAGACACCCCCGCTGGGGCTACGGCGCCCAACACAAGCGCTGGGCCCGGCAGCCCTTCCAGTCCTGCTGCTCAGTGTCCTCCACCGCCAGATTCTGCTGCCAAGGCAACAGGGGAGCCGCCGCTCGCTTCTGCCTCCACAGCTGCTAAAACTCAACCCTTTTCTAGCGCCAAGGCTGCTGCGCCCGGTCTCCCGCCTGCTGCTCCCGCCACCCAGGGCGTTGAGTGCCCTGTGCCGGGTGGAGCTGCAGCCACCAGCCCCCACCTGTCTACCTCCTCCCCACCTTCCTCCAATCCTCTTAAAACATCCTCCTCACCGTCTTCGTCCTCAGCGCAGGCTCCCACTTTTATCGCTCCTGTCGCACCCTCTCCCACCGCTGCACATGGGTTCCTGCCACCCGCAGCCCTCCCCCGCTGCTCCCCAACAGCCCCTTCTGTCCAACGCCCCCTCAGTCTCCACCCCTCCTCCTCAGTTCAGACCACTCCTCCATCTTCGGTGGTGCGACATGCTGCTCGTGTCCACGATGGACCACCGATAACGACACAAAGTCCAGGTGAGACATGCGCGTCGCACGCTTGTTTCTGTGGCAGCAGATGAGCAGAGGAAACCAGGAAACTTTGTTACCCTTTTGTAGCCTAAAAAAGGTAATCTGCTGTGTCTGCCTGATCTTTCTTTTCTGGCAGATGTCGGAGCTGCACCGGTCGCATCTCAGACCAAACCTGAGCTTCTTCCCTCGGGTCCGGTCCAGTCCCTGGTTGAGAAGGGCAGCCAGGCTGTGGTTCCAGGGGACCAGCCTTTGGCTCCTCGGAGCCCGTCCTCTGTCCCGGACTCCCGTCTTCCTCACAGGCAACAAGGACCTGACTCAAACCCTGAGGTGGACGCTGCGCCACAGATTCCTCCACCTGTCACCGGCCAGGCGCCCGAGACCCCGACCCAGCCCGATGTGGCCCAGGTGCAGGATTTACACTCCTCTGATGATGACGTCTGCCCCCCTGCCCAGCTGCACCAGCCTCCTCACCCCTCTCAAGTCCCGCCTCCCTCCTTCCCTCTGCCTGACGTCCCAGACCACCCCCGGAACCCCAGCGCTCACACTCAAGCAGAGGAATCGCTTTCTCCCACCCAGCCTCAGCCAGAACCTCCGGCCCCACCTGCCCTGCAGCCCCACCCCCCCCAACACCCGCACCTACCCTCTGTGCCTCCTCACTTCCAGTCCATCCCAGGAGGTGTTCCTCTGCACCAGCTGTCCCAGATCTACCAGGACCCCTTGTATCCTGGCTTCCCCCAGAATGAAAAGGGAGGCATGGCAGTAACTCCACCGTACTCCTCCAATAAGTCTGGGGATGACATGCCCAGAGGTAAGCATCAGAGAGATTTTGAACCTTCACCGCCATCGGTCACCCGAGGTAACACCGAGAACGTTTCTTCCTCTGCAGACATCAACATCCTGAGGTTTTTCTTTAATCTGGGCATCAAGGTAAAGTACAAAACGCTGAAACCTGTGCTGAGTTTAACCTTTAGGCCCCTTGGGCTCATGTGCTAGTTTATATATTCTGATGTAAAATCTCTAAACTGAATGAAATAGAACTGTCTATGTGCCAGGACCAACACATTCATTCATCCCCTGCTCTCCTCCATCCAGGCCTACTCCATGCCCATGTTTGCTCCCTACATCTACCTCTTTCCCCTCCAGCACGCACACACACTGCAAGTCCACTCCCAGTCTTCAGCTCCAAGCTACCCTCCATCCACCCCTCCTGCCAGGCCCCAGGAGTTGTACCCCCGACCACAGTACCCTCCGGCCTCATCCGTGCCGCCCCAGTACGACCAGCCTGCCGCCACTGAGTCCTCTCAGGTTGGTGAGGTGTACAGCCAGCCCACATATCACGCCACAGACGCTCCACCCCAGCGCACCTCCGGCCCCACACATGCGTGGGAACAGCACCAGATCCCACCACCCACCAGCTCTAGCTTCCCCGGTGGGTATCCCACACCTACTCAGCCTTATCCACACCCCCGGCACTTTCCTCAAGACTACCACCCAGTCCCAGGACTCCAGCAGTACCCTCCAGGTGCCCCTCCATATGGTCCCTCTTCAGTGGGGTACCAGTCCCCACCTGCCCATGAAGAACTGCAGGTGAACCAAGGTGCCCCAGAGCAGCAGCAGCCGCAGCCGCAGCAGCCGCAGCAGCCGCAGCAGCAGCAGCAGCATCAGTCCCCGTCCCCCAGTGGAGATTCATCGCCTCATGTTCATACTACTACTGCACCTAAGATGGCTAACATTAGCAGCAGCAGCAGCAGCAGAGCCGTGGTTCTTCCAGGTTATCGTAAGTCTCTATTAGACACTTCTAAAATATTTCTATTTGCAACGAAATGTTTATTTTCAATATTATTTGTGTTTTTGTGTTTTCACCAGCAGATAGCGCTTCAGCATCAAATAACTTTTTGCTTCTCCTCAGCTGTCAAGATTGAGTCCAGAGAGAACTTGACTGGAGCAGTGCTGCTGGTAGACCCACCACTCAACAATACTCCCATAGTATGTATACGAACAGGGTAGAACAGCAGTTGTGCGATGATAAACTGGTGTTACGCCAACATCTAAGGGCCTAATAGAGCTAAATGGTTGTAGTCATACTTGTGACACAGTATTAAATCATGTCTTTGTCTATTTCTTTCTCAGCTGGTGCCAAATTCTGGTGTTAAAGATGTCACCATCTCCAGGACTACCATGAACCCCAACAGCACGCCGACTTTTGCCGACAACAACCTCTCTCACGGTTACCGTGGACATCAAGAAATGCTCAGTGCCGCTAACGCCTATTCCTTACCAGGGGCGTCAGAGACAGCCCAGGTGGGTTTCCTGGCATCCATGGCAGAGCCAATGTCTATAGGCTGCAGCACTGAGGAGGACTGGGAGGAGAAGGACTCCAAACCAGCACCATCACACTACAGAGGGCCCAGGAGGAGCTTCAGAGGAGGGGGTAGGTGGAGAGGGAGCCATGATTCAGGCAGGGGAGCAAACAGGAGAAGGCAGGCTAGCGACCCAGCAGTTGGGATGAACTTTTTCCACTACAGCTACTCTCCCAGAGGAAGGGGGAGGGAGAGGGGTTACTAGCTTGCAGCCAACGAGAGGATACATGGGAAGCATTTTTGTCTTTTTTTTTTTTCTTCTGTGTATTTATGCAAACTCAGACACTTTCTGCTACCTTTAACTGTTTTTGTCTGATTCATCTGCCTTAAATCATTGCTGGAAGGATTGTTGCCTTGGTAGAACATCAGTAACTGTCTTACTTCTGTGTCTTCACCAGTTTAGAATATCAGAAACTCATATTCTGACGCACCGTGAGCTTGTTTTGACTTCATTGTTATGTAGCCTAGCATCGTTCCAGGTATGCATTTACATGTCACTGTAATTCATGTCCTAATGGATGAATCGGGGGAGGAGGAGGAGTGTTTTTACAGTGTGCACATAAGTTTACGAGCATGATTTGGTTTGCTGCTAATGGGAGCAGAGATCTTTTTTGGTTTTTGGTTACTATTTTTGTTCTTCCTGATCACTGCGTAAAGCTTTACAGCCCCTGTGCAGAAAACAAGGAGCCTAAAAGTAGAAAAATGTTAAATGGCAAATAAAGAATTATGAGTTATGTCCTGAGTTAGTTTCAGCACTGGAGACCTACTTATAGGCTAAAAAAAAAGGAAAAAAAAGTAATTTTTTTTTCTTTAAGCAATAAAACACAAGGCACATTGATTAAATATAGACATTTGTGATCTTTACAGCAAAAAACAAGCACACCAAGTTGCATTTGATCGTATTAGAAGTGCTCCAATGTTTAATTTGATCACAGCTTTAAAGGAGCTTCTTCAACAAACCTAGTAACTTTAAAATGATAGGACTTCGATCTCAAACATTCACGGCTGTTTGGTTGTTTGTGTGCTGCTGTTTCCTTTTTAAACTGTAATCTCATTTCCTTGGTCATGCATTGCTGGAGACGCAGTGCCTTATCCTTCTCATTTTTATCATGTCTTCTGAATTTGGAAGCACTGCTGTACAAAACAAAGGCCACCGTTTTTTGGTTTTTTTTTTCTTTTGGGTTTTTTTGTTCCTGTTTGGTAAATAAAATTTATTTTGAATGTCCATGCTGCACTTGTTACATGTTTTGGATTCATGTTAACATTCTTTGCTTTTTTTTCCATTTTTAGGTTTTGCTATATTTCCTTTTAAATTGACGAGAACACATCACATGCATGGAGATGTGATTATTTAATGCTTTTTCTATAAAACCAAGGAGTAGGTGTGATCGCAACTTGGTGCCGAACATCACTGTCAATCGAAGCATGATCAACGAAAGCGGAAAACACGCAAGTGCTGGGGAGGAGGTCACGGTGGAGGCAGGAGAAATCAAACCAGGTGAGTTGAGCGCCGTGTTTAATTGTTTTGGCAGAACGATTTTGAAATTGGCCACTTTGAAAGAACCTTGCAGACAAGTGAATTTTTAAAGATGTAATTAAAACTATTTAGTTTCCTGTCATTTCAACATTTAGGATGAATGTACTCTTGATGGAAAACGTAATGTTGCAGTAAATTTCCATCGTATATTCCATTTTCTCTGCTGCTCTTGTGCCTGTTTGATTATTTTATGTCCCAATAAGACAATTCAATTTATTGCCTATGTAGAAAATTTTCAATACCCTAACTAGACCTTTTAAACTTGTATTGTTACTTCAGCTTGTCACTTTCCATACAATTTTAAATGGCTTGTTAAGAGTTGCCCTGCTGCTGTAGGACGAAAAGAAAAAATTCAGCTGAGATAGCATCATTTTATTTGACTTTGTTGTAAATACATGACTTAAAATATGCTGCTGGATGCTTGTCATTCCTGACAGCAGTTCTTAGATTTGAATGTCTCACATCATTGCCGGCTGCTGAATGCAGCTCAGAACACAAAGGCTGATGGGTTTCAGATTCTTTTATAAACATCTGTTATTTCTCTGAACGCAGCCTGGCTGTACTTGTGGCAGATGAGAGACGGCAGAGTATTTCATTAAGGTCCCTTTGGCCTCAGGAAGTTGTTTTTACTCTTCCAGGAAGAAATAGTTCCCACTCTTCTTTTGTTCAGTGTCCTGGAACAGATACAAAATGAAGTTCAGAGTCTGTTTTTATACTTTCCTGTGTAAAAAATAGACCATATGTGTGTACCTTGATGGAATTGAGCTTGTTGATGCGTGGTCTGAAGTTATTCGGGTCTCTTCTGAAGGTGATTCCAAGCAGAGCCAGGAAGCGGTTCATCCCTGCCAGCAGACTCTGAGGTCTGAACACAGACAAGAGGTGTAGTAATTGTCATGACAACAGTGACGAGATAATGTCCCGAGGCGCTTTTCTTGACTCTTACGTGTTGGCCAAGGTCTGCTTGGAGGGAATGCCGTCAAACACGATGACTCTGTCTGCCAGATAGGTCGCCATGATGAAGTCGTGTTCCACCACAAATGCCGTCTTCTTTGCGTGCAGGATGTACCTGCAGGCACAAAATGGCGGCTGCAGGAACCGTGAAGGGAGAAAAAGCAGCAGGCGGCTGTTTCTTGGGAGACGAACCTCTTGATGACGCGGGCAGCCATCAATCTCTGCTCGGAGTCCAGGTACGCCGAAGGCTCGTCAATCAGGTAAACATCGGCCGGTTTCCCCAAACACAGAGTGAGAGCAACTCTCTGCAGCTCACCTCCAGACAGGTTCGGAACCTAAGGGTGGGGGTAGATGTGTCAGTTTCCATTCTCTAGCGCCACCAGCAGTTACAATCTCCTACTTCTTGGTCAATGATGCTCTCGATCTGCATGGGCTTCATGACGTCCGTGATGAACTGTGGGTGGATGTAGGCGTCTCTGATCTTTTCGTAGAGCAGAGCTCTGACGGTACCCTGAACACATATCGTCGTTAGATTGATGGCATTCAAGCTGTAGCGTTAACACAAAAACTGCTTAACCCACCTTGAACTTTGGGCTGATGGTCTGCGGCTTGAAGCTGACGTTAAGAATGGGAATGTCGCCTGAAACAGAACAGACATCAGCGTGTGTGTGCCAACGTGTGTGACCCTGGTGTGTGTAATAAACTCTCACCTCCTTCGTCAGGTTTGAGGGATCCGGCCAACATCCTGATAAATGTGGTTTTCCCTGTACCTGTGGACACAAAGTGGTGGGAATCGTCAGTGCAGCAGCTCTGTTGGCCATTTAAGTTTGTTTTAACGGACCGTCGGCTCTGGCAAACTCACCATTCTCTCCCAGCATCACCACAATCTCAGAGTCGGTGAACTCTCCTTCTTTGATCTCCAGTGTGAACTCGCCCATTGTCTTCTTCATTTCTGGATACTAAACAAAAACAATGGGGGGAAATTAATATTTCAACCCAAAGCAGACGTGACAAATAGTTACCCTGATGCCGACGGACCTGATAGTGCCTGAGCCTCTTCACCTCCTCCTCATTGGCTGTCTCAGCCACCTTGAAGACCAGCGAGGTCTCACGAAACCTGAGATTTTCAGTAGGGATGTAACCATCCAGGAAGATGTTGATCCCTGGAATCAAAGAAGTGTGATCAAGCTGTTGGCCTATTCCCCATCCTTGGAAGCTTTGGGTTCTACCTTCTCGGACGCCGAAGGGCATGGTGACCACGCCGTAGGCACTGGGGACTCCGTACAGACAGCAGATGAAGTCAGACAGGTAGTCCAGCACACTCAGGTCGTGCTCAACCACAATGATGTACCTGGTTCACAGTGACCATGGGTTGGTACAGCAGTGTGCAGGCTTCTCACACCAGCAGTCGTGACTCTAAATACAGGCCGATGCCTTTACCTGTCTGGGGTGATGAGCGAGCGGATGGTGATGGCGGCCTTTAGTCTCTGCTTTACATCCAGGTAACTGGACGGTTCATCGAACATGAAACTGCACCAGACAGAGGACGGCTGTCAGGCTGTGTGTGTGAGTGTGTGTTTTGTGTGACTGCGATCGTCGGCTGTGGTTTCCTCACATGTCAGCCTTTTGGATACAGACGACAGCGCAGGCAAATCTTTGCAGCTCTCCTCCGGACAGATTCTCCACGTTTCTTTCCCTCAGGTGAGTCAGATCTATGCAACGATAGCAGACGGTGTAAATGCAGGTATGTTTTCTGCCTTAATATTTGTGCAACCTCTCAAACATTTCAGGATGTGGACAGCCGAAGATGCGAGTCTCTCAAAGCTTTTCTTACCAAGCTGTTGGCAGATGATGTCCTGTGTGTCTGTGTCATCTTTCCTGGTCAGGATGGCCCCTACTGACCCCTGGAGGTTGAGGTGGGTAATTACAGCCTGCCGTGCAACCGCCACGAACCACCACACCCAGCTCGTTTACCTTGACCGTCTTTGGGATCTGGTCAACATACTGCGGTTTGACGATAGCCCTCAGGTCATCCTCCAGAATTTTAGTGAAGTAGTTTTGCAGCTCGGAACCTCTGAAGTAGGTCAGGATCTCCTGCCAATCTGGAGGACTCTAGAACACAGTTTGGTTTTTTGTGTATTAATAGCAGCAAAAATCTAATTTTTGCATGCAACCTGAGCACGCGAGCTGTGCAGGAACATGGCTGATTGGCTCCTGTGATACTCACGTCATACTTGCCCAGGTTGGGTTTCTGTTTTCCAGCCAGGATCTTCAGGGCTGTGGATTTGCCAATACCGTTGGTCCCCACCAGTCCAAGCACCCCACCAGGTCGGGGAATTGGCAGCCTAGACGCGCACGCGTAAGTAATCAGCAAACCAGTGTAGACCTATGCAATATTGTGTCTTAAAGTTTACGCAGCCTACCGGTGTAGTTTGAAAGAATTGGCACCATATCTGTGTGTGGTTTCCTTCTCCAGGTTACTGGGCAGGTTGACGATTGACAAAGCCGAAAAGGGACATTTCTATCGCAACACAACACAGGGACAGTCAGCACCAGGGCAACTTCCAATTCAAAGACGGCTACAGCTTGTGTTGAAAAAGAGGGGAGGCAGCTGGAAATGTGTCTACCTTGATGCAGATGCCACAGCCTATGCACAGAGACTCTGAGATGAAGACGATCTTGCTCTGTGGAGTCACCTCGATACACAGCTTACCTGCAAACATTTCATGGTACGTTATTCTAAGGTTATTTTTGTGGTGTTGTTTTTGTGTGAATGTGTCCTTAAAGTCTTACCCATACGGACCACTGGACAGCTCTTTTTGCATTCCTGACGACATTTCTTGGGTTTGCATTTGTCATGGTTGACAATGGCGATCCTGGTGTTTTTATCTGCCATTATGGGCCGAAAAGACGGCTGCTAGCACCTTAGGAGCTAAAAGCATATAAAAATGGTTGGGGTCCAACAACAATTGACAACAGGTCTGCAGCCACAAAGCCAGCTGAGCCCTGAATCCAATGCTGACTGTTTAAAAGGACTGGCTTTTCAGGCCCGTGGACAATTAAGAATGACGCAAACTATTTAGCCGTTTTTATGTTGTCCACAGACTAAAAAGTCATCTTATTGTTGCGGATGAAGGTAGATAATAATGACTTCACCGATGTGGCAGAATTTAAACATAACGGTGGAAAAAAAAGCATGGGCGTTACTGGACAGATTACTGATAAACTAGCAACATTTTATTAGCGACAACATAACGGGCGCTAGCGCGGCACCAACCAGGCGTGTCATGACAATGTTAGCGTTAATAACCATATAATTGCCGATATATGACCTACATATGTGCATTGGCCCACTAATCATTTATATATTGCCTAACCACGGACAGTTAACAGCTAAATGTATGAGTTGAAATTGGGTGGTTTGCTTCCATATGCAACCATTCGAGCTGCTAACGGCAGTTGTTTTGAACCGCAGTTAAGTTGGACTACTACGTTTAATCTATCGACTGCACGTTCAGATTGGGTAAAAAAAACTGTTTAAGAGGCAATCACGCAAACAGAATAGTGCCTTTAACTAGCCAGATGCTAGTTAAAAGACAATTGTTAGCTGATAGCTTCTACGGAGGCCCCACACTTTGACAGCTGGAGAACGTCGTTCTCCTAATGGCAGCAGAACCCCGAAAGGGACAAAAGTAAGAAATTTTGGTCAATTAACTCACCCACCTTCGGCTCCTATTCGTTGGATCTAGGGAAAGTTTATTAGAAACGAGTTTACGAAGAAATAGTTGAGGACGAGAGATCGTTTTTTTCCCGCAACGTGTTCTCATGGAAGCCGGCAGGAAAGATGGCGGGAGGTGCGTAAGCAGCCTGCGACGGCGTTGATGACGTCACTAAGACGCGTCCTAAAGTGGGAGATTCGAAGCCTCGGTTGTGAAAAGGTTTCAAACATTTGTCGTGTCAGCCCTCGTCACCAGATTAACTGACACAAAACGGGATATTTCCATTACGTGGTCTAGTAAGTGTTAATTCTATTTTTTTATTTTAGTGATTATCTGAAACGTTTACAGTGTCTAGTACTAGCTTCTAGCGGCTAACTGGAGCGCTTCTCCTGTTTGCATGAGCATTGAGTCAAGTTCTGTAAGTTTTCTGGGACCAAAACTCTGCCCAAATATCCTCTATCAGAGTTCAGAAAACTTGGAAAAAAGAATATGACTGATTGTTTTTTTAAAAAATGATCTCTGCGTGTAGTTAAAGAATGACCACTCCAACCAAAACACCACCGGGTGCGGACCCAAAGCAGCTGGAGAGGACAGGGACGGTTCGGGAAATCGGTTCCCAGGCAGTATGGTCGCTTTCATCCTGCAAACCCGGTCAGCCACAGACGCCATGACCTAACGGAACATACACCCACTCATGATTAGACTCTTTTTTTCATCTTTTTGTTGTGTGACCCATTATCAGGTTTTGGAGTGGATCAGCTGAGAGACGACAACCTGGAGACTTACTGGCAGTCAGATGGATCTCAACCTCATTTAGTCAACATACAATTTCGGTACTGTGATTTAAGCGTGTATTTAAAGAGAGGATACAAGTGACTACCAAGTTTACCTTTGTTTTATTTCGTCTTAGGAGGAGAACCACAGTGAAGATGCTGTGTATTTATGCAGACTACAAATCGGATGAAAGCTACACGCCCAGCAAGATTTCCGTCAGAGTGGGCAACAACTTCCATAACTTGCAAGAGATCAGGGTACAAACTCTGTGGTATCTGTCACATAAGTGCTAAAACTCAACTGATCTACTTTATTCTCTTCCTTGTTTTGCTTTTCTTTTTCTCTGCAGCAATTAGAGATGGTGGAGCCGAGTGGTTGGATTCATATCTCTCTGATGAATCAGGTGAGATGCTTGGAAAAAAAATGATCAAGATTGCCTTTTCTGTTTTTTTTTTTTTAATGAAATGAGTGATTTACATTCGTTGCAGCCCTGTGGTGTAAAATGTAGTCTCGGTTTTGGTACTGGATGTTTCCATTTTAGCGGACGAACGAGCCAATCAGCACCTTCATGATCCAGATCGCGGTGCTGGCCAACCACCAGAACGGCAGAGACACTCACATGCGACAGATCAAAGTCTACACGCCGGTGGAAGAAAGCTCCATCGGAAAGTTCCCGCGATGCACAACGGTCGACTTCATGATGTACCGCACCATCAGGTGATTTTGGACTCGCGTGTGATGTTCCTGAACCTCTGCGCTGTCATGGTAACCAGAATGATTTTCTAGAAAGGGAAGAGAATTGAACCTATGGAAACGTTGTCATTAATGACCTCATATAGGTTGACTGCTGCCACAGTTGATCCATCTTGCACACTCACCATCATCACTCATCATCATCATTATTGTGAAAATGTGGCTTTTTATTAAAAATAGTGGGGTGGTTTGCTTTGTTTTATTTTGTCTTGTTTTAAGAAGTTAAAACACAACTGTAGGGTCTGGATCTTTACATACTAACTGCTGTGTCTGCAGACTGCACCCATCTGGTATTGTGCTCCTGAAAGTTTAATTAAATATTTTTGAAAAAAGAACATGGCTGCAAAAATAACTTCTTACCAGTTTAAAAAAAGCCAAACAAAGCTTTAAAGAGATCCACAGAATAATAGGAACGCTGGACACCCATTCTGAGCCTTTGGATGTGCTCATGTTTGCTGAGTTTGGAGCATGTAGACAACTGCTGAATAGCGTTCAACGCCCTGTGTTTATTACTTGTCCTCTGTTAGACACAGCCTCTTCGATTTGTACTGATTCAGCATCCACCATTTATCTAGTTTTAAGGTGAAGCGTGTTGGTAATGGCAGCCAATCCGATTTGCTCCCCGGGAACAGAGGAAATTGCTGCTCCCTGCTCCTGCATGTTCACAACTGGTGGGTTAAATCAGAGGTCCCGATCACTGATTGGTGTGTTTGCAATTTTAACTCTTTCTAATCATGTTATTGTTTTGCAGTCAGAAAGGGGCCTTTCTAAAACATCTGGATGTTACTATTGTCGGTCTGCGTCCAGCACCTCTGGACAGAACGCGTCATTGGAGCCCTGAAAAGGCCAGGCGGAAGCCAGTCTACATTACGTCTCCATTATGGAAACTGAGTAGGTTCTGAGGTCAGACTGAAGGCTTCTCCCATCCAGTCAAATCAATCTAAATCCAAAGATGATGCTTTGTTCTGTGATTCGTGGATCTGTTTAGCATTCACAGTGAAGCCCCGTGTGTTAATGCAAAACAGGATATAATTAGGCGTGACAGAGTAAATATCATCTTTTGGATGAGTACAATCTATAACAAGTGCCCTTTAAAAGGGGTGTGAATCATACAAAACAAAACCAGGAAGGCCCTTGCAGTGATAATTAATCACTAAACGGGAGAAAGCGCAATAAAGTGCTCTCGTAATGGACTAAATCTTAACTACAAAGTCATGGTTGTTGTCATTTACTAAATGTTCCTGTCTGGAAGTGGCCTTTAGGTGGCGACATCACATTAACGTGCCCTCTGTCCTCGCCTTTCTGTTAAATAATTACTTTTTGTCATCATTTTGGAATCGAGGATTCTTTTCCCCTGGCGAGTCACGTGTGCATCCCGGAATCCTCCGTCCGGCGTGTCGGTCACGCGCACACACGTCCACGTAGGCACGCCGCCGAGAGGCAGCGGCGGTGAGCACGGGGCGGTCGCGCGCGGCGTGGCGGGCTTGGACTTCCCGACGCCCAGTGGGCTTTGCGTCCGACGGCGGAGGATGGAGCCGGGCGGAGAGGCGCTGTGAGCCGGGCTCGGCGGGGAGGTGTGACCGGAGCGGGGCAGCGGCGGCCGGGGCGGACGAGACTCGTCTGCCGCAGGCCCCGCCATCGCCAACCCGGACTCCCACCGGCGGCGGATGGGGTGACCGAGCTGACGCCGCCGGGGAGGTTCCTGCCTTCGGACGGGGCCGGGGTGGGAGCTGCCTGCTCCCGGTTCTGAGGAGGGGAAAATGCAGACGGAGGAGGAGACTGCCGCCGCACAAGAGCCCATCTTGGAGGAAGGGTCGGAACGAGAGCAGGTGAATGGAAAGACGTTTGATTCTCTTCCGCGGTTTGCCACCTGCTCACTGGTCATACCTCCGCCATGCTTCCCTCTAACACGCGTGTTTACGTGCACAGGTCACGTTTTTCCCCGTCACGCGTTGCGCCTGTGCAAGGGCACCACTCAGGACCTTGGCCGGGAGATGGAGGGAGGGAGGGAGGGAGGGGGGAGAGTCCTCTCCTGTGGGGATTGCTTTCCAGTTTAGGAGAGTGAGTCCATCTTCTGAGTGGGGAAAAGATGGGTCACGTGCTGCTCTGCTGCAGATGGCCCTGATGGCTGTTCACGGGCAGGTCAGAGGTCATCCACGGTCCTGGACCTTGCTAACACCTTCTCCTCTCTCCTTATTTCATTCCACAGGGAGAGAAGCGCTAACGGGAGCTAAAGTTCCTTAAATCCTGTGTTTTGCTTAATTCCACCACTCTGCAGCAGCAGACGGTGAAAAACACCCAAGTCAGCCTCCATCTTTCTTCTGACCTCATTCTCCAGTCGTGTTTTTAGGGTTAGGGCTCTGGAGTTTCTGTCTCGCAGGTGCCTCGTGGTGGTGCCTCAAAACCTGAAAGAACAGCCGAGCGGTCGTACATCGTGGTCTTTGTCGGCAGCACAACCTTTTCCTGTCTTCCCTTTCTCACTTCTTTTGCCACCCACACGCTGGGATCGCTAATTATAGCCGCTTCGGTCCCACCTAAGCAGCCCAATCGGTGTGAGCGGCTTCACAGGGAGACGGAGGAATAAACACCTTCTGGTGGGCCGGGGTGAGATCCAGACGCACTTCTCTCCGTTTTTCACTAATGTCTCAACATTTTGGTCTTGAAGAGTGTTTGGAGCGGGCCTTGACGTGCTAGGCTTCACCCAAAGCTGGCTACACCTTCTAAATAGTGTGTTATACATTAGCAGCGGCCATTTCAGTGAGATTTTGTGTGCAGTTTAATCTGATTTCTGTCTGTTTATCTTCACGGTGTCTGCCCATAGCAGCTCCATCTCTCCTGGTCTGTGGAAAGCAGGGCAGTTCAGAGTTTCAGTGCAGGAAAAAAAAGAACGCTGACACCCTTTTGGAGGAGGATGTAAAGGTTTCTCAGGGAATGTGAGCGCTTCTTTTGAAGCCAGGCTCGACAGAAACGGCGCCGCCCGGAAGATGATCACAGCCAGCCCAAAAATATGTGCCGTTTGGGTTAAAATAAGCTCTGGAAATCAGGCCGGTGCTCAGGTTCTGCAAGCAGATGCTACTTTAGCCTCCAAACTCCAGACTGGGCTTGTAGGAGGCTGCGTATGCTAATGTTAGCATGCCCGTTGTGGAAGAGGAACGGAGCTGTGGGACAAACTTAGAAGGAGGTGGTGGAGAAGGGTGGATTTTGGCCATGGCGTCCCCTGGAGACAGCGGTGCTGTGCCGCTGCCTCCGCCCCCGCCGCTTTCCCTCCTTCCATACTTGCGTTCATGAAAAGTTCATGACCGTTTTAGCCCAATCAATCCACTTAGAGCCGGACTTTGAGAGAGGACGTTACAGCCAGGAAACAGAGAGGAGATGGAAGGCTAGATTCAGGAAGGGAGACAAGGCAGACAGACGTAAAACAGAAAGACGGTGGTCATTTTTGCCTTCCTGAGAGGAGGTTTCTCAAAGTAGCAGGAAGAGGGTTTTATTGTTGAACGGAAGCACAGTCGGAGCCCATCTTGTGTCCCAGCTGCTGCAGGTGTGTTCCGTGGCGGTGAAACGCTCCTGCTGGTGCTCTCGTACTGATGGGTTTGATCTGAGTGTGTGAGACTGGCCACGCCCCCGTCCCCCCCCCCAGGTGTGTGTTTGGACCGCCGCCGTGCTGCCGGATGCTTATGGAGCTCTGCAGGAGCGGCGGCACGCAGGTGCCCTTCACTCTGCCTTTCACCACTTGTCCTTGACTACAACAGCGCGCGCGCGCGCGTGTGTGTGTGTGTGTGTGTGTGTGTGTGTGTGTGGAGCAAAGTGTAGCCGCATTGAATGAGGGAGTGAGAAATGGAGTGAGGTGGTGAGGGTTGATGACAGGATAAACAGAGGTGGAGGAGACACCGGTGTCGCCCCGTCGTTCCTCTCTGTCATGTTCAGCATGCGGCGTTTGTCTGCAGATCCCACGTGACGCCGTCCCCCACCTCCTCTCACACACACACACACACACACACACAGACATTTGTGTCCTCACACACCTGACGGCAAGGCGCCGCTGATGTCGGGTGATGGAGACGGGCCTGGAAGCATCATTCTATTCTAAATAATTCACGTACTCTCCTCTGGCGGCATTACAGTCCTGAAACGTGCGTGCCGGCGTGTGCATGGGCAGAGGGAGGGGCTCACTGGATCATTCTTGTGCTGTGTGCGTGCGCCAGTGCAGTGTAATATGAGGTCTTGCTAGTGTAAGTGCAGGCTAAGCTAAAGTGCGCACTAATCACAGTGATGGGAAGCTGGAGTGCTTACTGGTCACGGGCTTGGAAGTGGAGTCTCCAGGGTTGGGCTTAGCTAGCTCCAGGGTTGGGCTTAGCTAGCTCCAGGGTTGGGTTTAGCTAGCTCCAGGGCGTTGAGCAAAGCGTTACTGCTGTGTTTAGTCCTGAAATTGCTAAAAAGTGCTGCCCTGATCAGTTCTGCTCTTTGCGTTTGTCTGACTGATGGTTGTGTTGCCTGGGCTTGTAGAGAAGGTTGCCTTTGGGCTCCAGTCAGCCTTTTCTTTGGGTGTTTGTCCATCTCGTGGGCTGAAATTACACACAAAAACGCAGCGTCTGCGGCACCTGATAGTAAAGGAGGCCGTTAACTTAATGAAGTCGTTCTCAGGGCTGTTGTAGACCGCCGGAGGCCGGGTCCGCTCAGGGACTGATGGTGTTTGCTCTCGCAGAGCTCAGCTGTCAGCAGCATTTTCACCTCCTTCCCTCCCTCCTCCCTCGCTCCCCGCAGCAGCGTCCGCTCCAGCAGTCCCTGGGCTCCTCGTTGTGTCGGGAGTCCCACTGGAAGTGTCTCCTCCTGACCCTGCTGATGTACGGCTGCTTCGTCACGCTGGCCTGGTGCGCTCTGGGCCGCGTGGAGGTCCTGGTCTCCTACTCCAGCGCCGACGTGGACGCCACCTCGGCGGCGTACTCCGACATCCTTCCCCCGGAGAGTCCCTGCTACAGCGGCTACGTCTACATCCCCCTGGCCTTCCTGGCCATGCTCTACGTGGTGTACTTGGTGGAGTGCTGGCACTGCTTCTCCAAGACGGCGGTGTTGGCTCATGCCGAGTTCCAGGTGACCGCTGCGCTAACCGGCTCCAGTTTCACACACGTTAGCTTGACTGGAGCCTCACATTTGCTCTCTGGGTGAGAAAACGAGGCCAGAATCCTCACCTGACTTTGCATTTCCTTTCTTTTTCCTTTGCGTGGATGCAGGAAGTGTTTGAGCGTGTGCAGCGGCTCCAGCAGGCCACACCCTGCATCTGGTGGAAGGCCATCAGCTACCACTACGTGAGGAGGACCCGACAGGTGACCAGGTACCGCAACGGGGACGCCTACACAACCACACAGGTGAGGTGGCCTCGTTGCCCGCTAGCTTCCCGTCCCGCCGTCTTCCTCCCTCACGCCTTCCCTCCGTCGTCTCCCTGTCACAGGTGTACCACGAGCGCGTCAACACCCACGCCTCCAGTTCTGAGTTCGACTACGCCCGTTACGGCGTCAAAGACGTGTCGAAGGAGTTGCTGGACCTGCAGCTGCACCCCGCCGTCCGCCTGCGTTTCACCAAATGCTTCAGGTCGGACCTGAAACCTGATTGGACTTTGGTGCCCTCTTGTGGCGCGCTGCGGTATCTGCACCCACTCATTTCATTCCAATTCTTTTACTTCCTGTTTGTGTGTAGCTTTTCCCAGTGCACGTGCTGAGGCTGCCTACCTCACCCAAGGTATGCTCTCTCTCTCTCTCTCTCTCTCTCTCTCTCTGGGGAATTATGCTAACTTGCTTGTCTTCCTAGAGAGCGCGCTTCTTTGGGGAGAACGAAGGCCTTGACGACTACATGGAGGCCAGGGAGGGCATGCACCTGAAGAATGTGGATTTCCGTGAGCACATCCTGGCGTTCCCAGATCCCGCCCACCAACCGTGGTTTTCCAGGCACAGGATTTTCTGGCTGGCCTCTGCCTTCCTGCTGTCATGGCCGCTGCGGGTGGTGTCGGAGTACCGCACGGCGTACGTCCACTACCACGTGGAGAAGCTGTTCGGTGAGGAGGAGGATGCCGGCGGGGGAGGCGGCGCAGGTGGGCCCGGAGGGAGAGGGGATGGGGTGGACGGAGTGACTGAGAATGGGATTCACCCAGTGGGAATAGGGGCGGGCCTGAGTGGGAGCAGCTACAGAGCTATATCCCGGGTCAACACGGTGGACATGACGGAGCTGGAGTGGCACATCCGTTGTAACCAACAGATGGTTCCCAGCTATTCCGAAGCTCTCCTCATGGACATGGACACCAGTGGGGGGTCTCATCCGACCGTCTCCACACCCGTCTCGGGGCCTCCGTCTGTCACCCCCTGCCAGGGCTCCAACCCAGTGGCTCTCCCCGTGGTGTTTAACTCGGCGTACCTCCTCCAGACTTGTCCCCGATGCCGGAGGACCACGTCCAGTTCCAGTCTCCCTTCCAGGCTGAGGGCGCCGATGGGGACCACAGCGCTCCTGAACGCTACCGTGGCGGGAATCAGGGCGGCGGGTCATGGAAGCGGGAGCGTCGGAGGCAGGCTGGTGCTCAGTAGGAGCGGGTTCTCTCTGGGGAGACTGGGAGGAGGGCGCCAGAACAGCCTCTTCCACTCCAGAAGCATGGGGGGAGGACTGGGAGGAGGTAGGGAGGACGGAGGAGGGAGCGGAGGCGGGTTCCTCGGCCTGGGCTCCAGGCAGAACAATGAGGAGACAAGAGGGGTTCTGGAGGGAGAAGTGGACAACGAGGAGGACGAGGAGCCAGTGAGGGAAAGGGCAAGTTCAGAGGAGGATGTGGAGCAGGAGGGTGGAGGGGGAGGCGAGGGCAGAGACGGTGGCGGTGTCGGGGGAGGGAGGGAACGCCCACCCTCCTACCAGGATGCGTTCTTCTTTCCCGTCCTCATCATACACGGCGAGGAGAGCTGCCACGCTGGAGACGACATGTGACCAACCGCAGGGATGACGAAGGATGCCGGACAGAAAGAAAAGAGAGAGCAGATTGGCAACACACTCCGGGCTTCCCAAGGGGAGAAGGGTGCATCCAGGAAAGAAAAGAACCCTGGAAGTGGTTTCAGTGCCAGTGAAAGCTGAGGAAGTAGACGTGGGGAGTCCTGGAGGCTGTTCACCGGGGTTGTCCTTTAACGCAGCGCAACCCTTTCTGAAGAAGCGGAGGGCTGTTTGCCCCACTTCCAGAGGATTCAATCCGTTCTGCTTCTAAACGAAGACCGGAGAAAGAGTTTCGTCACCTGGGGTGGAAAATGACGTGTTTCTAGATCTATCTATGCAAGGGCGAGAGAGGGAGGAGGGCGAGTCTCCGAACAGGAAGGGAGCCCGAGGCAACGTTCACCATCTCCAAGCAGTTGAGAGGGAGTCCTGAATGTTTGCGGCGAGGGGGAGCGAGGGGGCTAAGTGTACCCAATCAAATGAAACGAG
Organism: Tetraodon nigroviridis; assembly: GCA_000180735.1. Classification (NCBI taxonomy): domain Eukaryota; kingdom Metazoa; phylum Chordata; class Actinopteri; order Tetraodontiformes; family Tetraodontidae; genus Tetraodon; species Tetraodon nigroviridis. Next base: position 8,092 of record CAAE01010126.1, on the reverse strand, counting down.
ATTCCCAAACACGCTGAGTGTTCTCAGAAGTACCTTTTATCTCTGCACAGCAGAACCAGGGCAGTAAAAGAAGAGGCCCGCTGCCGTCTCTCCCCTCGCCATTACCCTCCGTCCATCACTCACCCCGGAACAGCTCCCTCTGCCTCCTTCCCCGTCCTCCCACCCCTCCTGTGTTCTGTCTGTGCCTTCATCCACCCCCCCAGCCAGAGTCACAAGCGCGGAGGTTGAAAATGTCTGCCTTTTCCGCCCAGCGGTCCCGCTCTGGGCGAGAGGTGGGACCGATGCTCCACCTCTTCCTCTGCTGCCTTTCGGAGGTGGTGGTTTGACGCACCGCTGTCTCTCATCCTGGAAGTGCTGAGATCAGGTTTCAGCTCCCCCCCCCCCCGCCGCCTCTCACATCCCCTCAGCACGGGCGCTGCTCCAGTGATGAGATCAATCAGACCTTTCCTGCACCCATTAGCTTTTTTAATGACGTCATACTTCCTTTTTTTACTGCACTGTGGAAATGTCAGCGGTGGCGGCTAGGGAAATTTATGAGATGGGCTAAAAGTAAATTATAACTGTGATATTTTATCAATATTTGAAAAAATTCACATCAGACGTTAGGATGAGACTGCAGCAATTGGCGCTTGACTTGTCACGCCTGCCATCCATTCATCTGGGTGCGTTTCTGCTGCTCAGCCTGTTGATGACACCAAAAAGTTGTTTTGAACGTGCACTACTTCCACTATTTGACTTCCTGTTGCAAATTTATTTTCTAACTTTTGCACCCTGCATCAGGCTTCCGCGTCACAGACGGCTTCAGCTGGGAACGCGGATAAATAGATGGCAGGCGCGACCAGTCGAGCGCCGATTGCTTCGTTCTCATCCTCACTTTTGATGCAAGTTTTTATAGTTTATGAATATTTGAGAAAAATATTAGATGGGTGAACTGGGCAAGAAAATGATGAAAAACCGCCTTAGTCTGCCAACCTTGGATACTAGGAAGCACATCAACAGAATGAGAAGGATTCGTGGTCTCTGGCCTGGATTCAGCAGTGACTTTCCTTCAGGGAAACTTTGTCCCGCTTCAGATTTCCGGAATTGCTTTTCGGAGCAAACTGAGAGTGAAATGCAGTGACAATAAGACAGTTTTTACCCCTCCATAGCATCAATTCAGCATCAAACTGTGGGTTTAAGGCAAACAAATGACCAATAATGTACCTGACCGCACTTCTGTGTTGACTCAATTGAGCTGTTGTCGCTTTCACTCTCAACCACTTGTTTTTTTTGCTTGATGGAAGAAAAGTGGCTGCAGGGATCCTGGTATGTGTATATTTTTTGTCTGTATGGCAAAGGTAGCCATCCTTTATCTTAATAATCCACCACTGAAAAGTATAATTCTATACATATATATATATATATATATAACTATAAATCAGTCTGCTGCTGCTTTTATATCATTGTACTTGAGTAAACATTATTTCAGGTTGTATAGGTGATGTCTGAAACACAAATGCCTTTGTAAGCTCTAGAAATGTCACAGGTTTCTTATTTCTCTGTGGAATTTGTGGTCTGGCTCAGAATCATGCACAACGCTCGGACTGTCTTCTGCTTGTTTTATTTTATCTGTCCACATGTGTCACTCCAGGTGTGCCCAGGAAACCCAGGTTGTCTCACACACACGCGTGTGTGTGTTTGCATGTTTGGCAGGTCCTCCTTAGATCCCTGAGAATGCTGTGTTTCCGCCCTTTGTCCGCCAGGTGGCAGTAAAACGCCGCTGAGCACCGCGTCAGCAGGCCCCCTGCTGCGGGTTTCAGGTTTTTTTTCAGTTGTTAATGAATGAGCATCAGTTTTAAAAGTGTAACCATGACCGTTTATTTTTTTTGGAGGAGAGGGTTCCTGAGAGTCCGCTTCCATTTGCTCTTTCTGCTCACGTGACGGTGATGTAAAGAGGAAGGGCCCGTGCCGATCCTGGAGGCCTTTGCCACGTCTGTCACTTCTTTGTACGAGGTGTCTCGATGTATTCTTCTCGACATGGTTGCTGCACAAGTTCCAAGTACGACTTGATAGTTGTTTTCCCCTAAAGCGATCCAAAAGCACCACATTCAACCACAGCTGTGACTGGAAAGTCCTCTCGATTCACCAGTTCATAGAATAAAGGTGTTTATTTTGAAGTTAATATAGAGTCAGGAATATAAATATTAATTCCTGAAGGAAAAAAAAAAAGTTATAAAATGCTTGATCAAAGTAAAATAAGTGTAATTTGCCCTACCTTGCACTGTTGCTACTGCAGTATTTGTAATACTCCAACAGAAATGACTTCAAGTGCATTTAACAAAAAGTGATGTAACAATACCACTTAAAGTCTGTAGAGCCCATTCTCACCTCAGAATAGCCGAGCATGCTGATACATCACGCTGTTTTAATATTTCTTGCTGTATACTAAAGGCCGCTGGATTACTTGTGAGCTGTCAGACGAACAAGTTGTTGCCACGGTGTCGGTGTTGTGTTCATGCAGCCTCCGTGGAGTTTGAAGCAATAATGTCACATTGTTGTCCTGCACAGTGACATTTAACATCTGGAACACATCTGTCTGTCAGAGCACTGTTGGGCAAAATGTCCCTGAGGTTTGAAGAGGTTGTGCTTGCGACTGGTGATGGGATCGACGCCATCCCCCCAGGTGATCGGCGCCGTCACCTGCCTGCTTAGAATCATCCTCTCATCCAGGTGGATGATGGTTGTGAAGGTCATGGAGCCTGAGGCAATAACTGTTGACAGTTGGTTACCATGAAAACACAAATAAAGTCAATCTGATAGGGACACCAGCGTTTCCTCCTGTGTACTTATTGATTCATTTGCTGATGCCAATCCTGAGTGGTCGTCTCCCTTCAAATGCTCTACTTGAATAATGATTTCATGATGCTTGTGTTGCAGTGGATCATGAATCTGTTGTCGCCTGTCTCACCTGGCCCATCAAAGTGGGGGATCCTAACACCTGATTGGTTACCCTGCGCATTAAGTCAAGGCAAATCGATGACAGATGAAGAATCGATGCAGCGCTTGTAAACACACTCCGGTACACTAGGTGGCGCTAATCACATCTAATCTGGTTTGGGCACTTTGAAGAAAACTTTATTGGCAACCGCTAAAACTCTAGCATCGGTCCACGAGCCCCACTGTTGATGCAGCGTGCCCGTTGCGGGACAAAGTGTCAAAAACCCGCCCAGAGCTGCTGATAGAAGCAGCGAGTTTGCCTGAGGAAGCTCTGACACCTCCAGCTCCGGCGGCCATCAGCAGATACCCGCTAACGGTACACCTGTCCAAGCTAAGCTACATCATTTCATCTTAGCCAGGTGTGCTGCTAATCGGTGACTCGGGACACAGGTGTGGCTTTAATTAGTTCTTGTTCAGAAAGTGCTAAAAGTTTATAAATAAACTCTTTCAATGCGCGGCGTCAGCAAGTCCTGCTTCCGCATTTCCACTGCTTGATCTATCGGAAGCTCACAGAGACGCTCGATCTACTTCCGGTTTCAAGACAGACCAAAGCAGTGGATTAAAATAGAATCGCGTTGGCCCCGCCCACTAACTTAAATAGATAAAATAAATTCATTATCCCCCGTAAGGACCGTGAAATTAAAAATATTTGGTAAAATACCTAAAATTAATTGGTATTTTATTAAATTAATAATACATTTAAATCCACATGTATGTATTTACTTCTATTTCGTTTTTTATTGATGTAATATTTATTTATTTTTGGCACTTTTAGTCGTTCATACTGGAGGGCAGGTGTCACATCTCACAGGTCAACATCTGGTCTGATTGTTGCTTGTGATACTTCTGCTCCTAACTTCCATTACATCAGAAACTAATCACGCTTCACCTCCTGCACCCCGGTTGCAACTGAAGTCAGTTATTTATCAAAATGAAGTGATCCGTTTGATCCCAGCAGCAGGTGTCAGAACCAGCTTCCTGCCCTCCACCTCGGCACAGGTGTAAACAGCCTCCACTCTTCCCTCTGGCTATGTTGGCGCTGATATCTGGACCTGTGCTGATGTCTGTCTGCCACGCTCACTTGCTGCCAGTGTGGATGCTCGGGGCTGCCCAGCCATCTCTCTACAGTCAGGGTTGGAAGGTTGAGACGATCCATCACCAGGGGCCTTTGGGGCCCACATCTGCACCCCCGGGTCAGCGCTGAACGACCGCATCCATCTGCAAACCCTGAGGAATTATTCAGCAACTTGGTGAGGACATGTTGAGACAAAAGTCAGAAAGAAATGAATTTCAAATCATGTTCCGGTATTTAAAAACAATACAAGCCCTGAGCAGATAAAAACACTGTTCTTTCTCTTTTTCTTTTTCTAAATTCGAGTCAATAATGCGACCAGCGCACCAGTCGGGGGCGCTAGTGCACCAACTCGCCGCTTGCCGACCGCCACGCAAACCAACAAAGAAGAAAGACTTATAAAAGGGCTCTCGCCAATCAAGGTGGCAGCAGGTGCGTTCACCTGGTTGAGAGCGGAAGTCACCAGGCTCCTCGGCTGCTGCGTGGAGGACGACGCGAAGCTGGAAGAAAACCCCCGAAGCTGGAAGAAAACCCCCGAAGCTGGAAGAAAACCCCCGAAGCTGGACCCTTCAGCCCTGCCCGAGGAGAGCCCGGTGGAGCCCGGACCTGTGCGAGGTAAGCGGCAGCTCGGAGCCCACGTCTTCCCCACGGAGGAACGCAGGGACGGGTGAGCAAACGTTGGCAGCCCGCTGAACGCTAGCTGAAGCTAACGGCTAGCTAGCGGGACAGCTAACGGCGGAGCGCGAGCTCGGACGCCAACGAGGGACGCCGTCGGCCACGAGGTATGTTGGCCGGCCTCGTTTCCGGTCACCTGTGCGGGATTTATCTGAGCGTTTGAGCCACTTTCTGGCCTGTTTGATTGACCTGCTATGAATGTTTTCTCTTGAGCATTTGTGGAGCTTCAAAACCAAATTGTGATGGCTAATTTAAACACGTTTATACTCGGCGCTATACGTTTTCTTACAGGGTAGACTCAGTCAACGTAGCTGTTAGCCCGTTTGCTAACGCTAATTTATCTGCTTAGCTACACAGGTGTGTTTCAAGAAGTCTGAGTGGGACAACCTGGTCCCAGGTGAAGCGCCAGAAAGTGCGGAGGCCTCCAGAGGCCCCTGGACACCGACTCAGGTGAGAGCGTGAGGTTTTCATTAACATTGTGGTGTGTTGGTCGTCTCTGATCTGCTCACAAAAACTGAACACATTTGTTACTGTTTTTATTCAAGCAACGTTGAAGGACGGTGGTGGTGGTCAGGTGACGGGAAGACAGGAAAGAGGACCAGGACAAAGACGGTAAGCAGACACTTTAATGGCTGATTGATGAAGTGACTGTCTGTGGACGAGTGGTTGACTGTTGGTGTCTTCCAGGACCATCCAGCTTCACGGCGTTGATCCACACCAGGTCTTCTGGGGACGTTGCTGCTGTTGAGGTCCTCCAGCACCGGCCACCAGGAGCCCGTCAGGTAGTCCACGCCATGCACGTTGAAGACCTGTCTGAGTTGCTGATGTCCTGCCAGTAGTTCTGGTGCTCAGAACCACTGGCAGTCTCCATTTGTGATGTTGATGTTGGTGGAACAAGTGTTGTTCTATTGTGACTCAAAGAGACAGCAGTGAAATAAAGCTCGTAACTAAGCTGCTGTCTCATTTTGAGCTTTTTTTTTCTTGTGTCTTGTAAAACTTTTTCCCGTTCAGTGTGTGAACAAGCATCAATAAAAAACTGTTCCTATCATCCATGTTGTTCCCTGTGTGTGTATGTGAACAAGCATCAATAAAAACCATTCCCATCATCCATGTGGTTCGCACATCATTTTTATTTGGGCCAAAACAAGGCAGGAAGCTCCTGGAGCCGAGGCTTCCACCGGGGGAGGAGAGAGGAGGCCATGAACCAGCAGGAGCAACAAGGGAGGACAACCAATGCCATGGAGGGAGGGCACAGCCAAGGAGGAGAGGGAAGACAAGGGCAGAAATTTTTTTACTAAGTACAAAAGCAGAAAAAAAGGGAAATTTTTTTGCCTAAGTGTTGAAAAGGGAAAAATTTTTCCCTAAGTGTGGAGGAAAAAAAAACAAAAACACAGAAAAACCATTGGTTTTTCTCTTGGCAGCTCACTTCTTTGGATCGGACAAGTCGGTGTTGGTCCTGACCTTTCTGCTCGCTGCCAAGCACAAAGACTTTCGCCTCGGGGGAGACAGGAGGCCGCCGCAGCCTTACCTGCCGCCCTCCGGGGCCGGGTCCTCCTGGAAGAAGAAGACAGGGTGTCAGGAAGAGCCGGGGGTGAGGTGAGGTGCGTGTGCGTGTGCGCGTACCTGGAGGCTGGACGCCTGGAACTGGCGCGTACTGGGCCATGGTGGTGTGGGAGCGGCTGCTCTCGCAGGGCCACGTCTGCCCGCTGGGGTCCCACTTCTCGTGGGCGGGCTGCTGCTCCTGCTCGGCGTCGGCCTCCTCCAGAGACTTGGGGGAGGAGAGCCCCAGATCTGCAAGCGTAGCGGACGTTGGCCGGCCCTCCCTCCGCGGTCGGTTCGGTGTCGAAGCGGCGCTCGCTGAGTCGGAGGGCCCCGGCCAGGCCCCGGATGACGGCGACCGGGTTCTTGGAGTCCGTGCAGAACCGCAGCAGCACCGGGGAGGAGGCGTCCCTCTGGCTCTCCGGCAGGAAGGAACAGATGGGGGACCAGCGAGGGAGAGTCAGAGTCCTGCCGTCGGTTCGGTCTTGCCCCGTTTCAGCGAGGTTCTCTCTGGGGGGGTCGGGAGAGGCCAGACGGAGCTGGTCTGGACAGGCGGAGATGCTGAGTGCACGCGTCGGCCAGGCTGACGTCCGTCGGCAGCAGCGCCTCCCACCCCTGCGCCCCCTGGGGAGCTCCTTCAGCACCAGACTGAGGCCTCCTCAGCGCAGGAGGGGGGGTCGGGCTCAGGTCTCCTCCTGGATGGTCTTCTCCATGGATTCAATGGACGGAACAAGACGTGCTTGAATCGGTGTTTCTGCATCCGACCGGAGCGACGCTGCAGGACCGACTGGTTGCTTCTCCAGCGGATCGAGTCGCCGAGTGTTTGGGTCTGACTGGTTCGGCTCCGGGGACGGAGGCTCGCGTCGAGAGCTGAAAACACACTCGCGGGCTGACTGCGAGCTGCACAAGACGTTATGAAAACTTTGTAATAATGATTAAAAACGACCCCAGTTTGAAGCCCTTTGGGGCTGCCCCCGACTCCTCCTACTCCACCTGCCCCAACTACCTCCTCCTACTCCCTACAGCTAAGAGCATACTCACCAGCCGACGCGCCGTCTGAAGGAGGTCCGTCCGTCCTCTGAAGGAGGTCCGTCCGTCCGTCCTCTGAAGGAGGTGCGTCCGTCCTCTGAAGGTGCGTCCGTCCTCTGAAGGAGGTGCGTCCGTCCTCTGACTGATGGTCCTGGTAGACAGCAACAGTCAACCACTCCTCCACTGACAGTCTCTCCTCCAGTCACCTGTTCAAGCGTCTGCCTCACTCCTTCTCCTTCACCCTCAGCCCTCTTTCTTTCTTTCCCATCTTTCATTCACCTAAACACCACCACCGTCCTTCATAGGCGCTTGAATAATCAAAGTTACAAAGACGTTTTCAGCCTTTAAACTGTTTAAACTGAGAAGTTAATGTCAGAAAGCCAGCCCGTCGTTAACTACACACAGAGGAGTTGGAATTCTTCATCGTCTATACGCCAATTTGAGAAGCCTGCAGGAGTCTGAAGGTGAGGGAACAGACGAGGTTCTCACAGGTGAGCAGATCAGACAAGACCAACGCCAACTGGAACGGTTGTGTCTCACCTGAGTCGGTGTCCAGGGGCCTCTGGGGGCCTCCGCCAGGCTGGCCGGTCTTCTCGAACCGCACTTAGTCTGGCCCTTCACCCGGGACCAGGTTGTCTGAAGGAGGTCCGTCCTCTGATGCCTGGATGGTCCTGGAAGACACCAACAGTCAACCACTCGTCCACTGACAGTCACTTCATCAATCAGCCATTAAAGTGTCTGCTTACCGTCTTTGTCCTGGTCCTCTTTCCTGTCTTCCCGTCACCTGACCACCACCGTCCT